>JACEFZ010008838.1:0-86818 GCA_014155875.1 Cepaea nemoralis
CAAGAATTTTCTATCTAGTTGGATGCAAACTGAAAAGGATGTGCAGAAATCTGTTGGCACTTGTACCCACTCCTCGCCAGGTTCTAAGTCCTCAAGTGAACACACCTGTTGAAGAATGTCTTCGGCTTGACCCATCCACGACCGTCCTCTTTTTAACCTGCTGCCCTTCACCTTCATAATTTCACTATGCTGTGGATGTTGTGTGTTTGCGTTAACTCTGAGGTAGGCGTGTGCTCTGCAAACTTGTATTCTGTCTTCAATGGTTGGAAAATCAAGAAGGTAGCGCATCGCCCTGCATGCTGTATCTCTTGTACATCCAAGAATAATGCGCATAGCTTCATTCTGTATCCTTTCCATCCTTTCTATCTGCTTACGGCTGAGAGTCAGGATTGCCACTGCATACTCAAAAACAGACATGACCAGCATCAATCAATCAATCATGTGCCATGCTGGAAAGCGTTGGCGGTCATGACTCGCCATCTCACTCTATCACCAGAGTCGTGGATCAGCTCAATGTTCCTGTCTCGACCATGCCATGTGGCCAAGCCATACAGGTATTTACTTCTCGGTCTTCCCCTTGGTCTGTTCCCTTCAATTTGCCAGTTGTCACCAAGTTCTCCAATTTATTTCTTCTCATAACATGCCCAAAAAATGTTGACTGTCTGCGTCTATTGTCTCTGATCAATTTACAATTTACATTTGTCTCCTGTAGCACTTGGTCGTTGGTTTTTCTGTCTGTCCATTGTGTTCTTTGCATTTTCCTCAGAAACCACAATTCTGCAGCCATTATTTGTTTTTCAACTTGACCACTCATTGTCCAAGTTTCACATGCATACAAAAGAACAGGCTCTATTTAGCACCTCAACACTCTTTTTCTCGTTTCAACTGACATCATTTTACTGGTCAGTATGTTTTTCATCTTGCTAAAGGCTACTTTCCCAATGCCAATTCTTGTTCTAATCTCTTCAAGGCATCTGCCATCAGATGTTATGACTGTTCCGAGATAATTGTACCGATCCACCTGTTGAAGAATATTCCCATTTACTTGTATAATACATTGCGGTATTTCGTTCTTCCTAGTGACGACCATAATCTGTGTCTTTTTACAATTTAATTCTAACCCCAGTTGTTCACTGTGTGCAACAACCGCATCTACTAATTGTTGCAGATCCTGCTCATTGTCTGCAATCAATACTGTAGCATCTGTATCTAATGTTATTAATGTTTCGTCTTCCAATGTTGAATCCATTTATATCTTCTACATATCTGAAAATATTTTCACTGTAAAGGGAACAAAGATCTGGTGATATTACACATCCCTGCCTAACACCTCTCCTAATAGGCTGTTATTGTCCCACTTCATTATCAATCCCTATGGCAGCTTGTTGTTTCCAATATATGATTTTTTATAAGTCTAATATCTTTCCCATCACTTTTTAGATCTACAAGCACATCTACCATGTTGGTATGTCTTACTCTATCGAAAGCCTTTGTGTAGTAAATAAATCAAAGATGTATATCTTTGTTTACTTCTATAGAACGTTCAAGAACTGATCGCAGCATATACACAGCTTTCATTGTAAACTTTCCTTCCACAAACCCACATTGTTATTCCCATATTTCATGTTGTATTTTCTTCCTCACTCTTTGCATGATAATTCGTAGCAAAATCTTAGTGATGTGACTCGTTATACTAATTATTCTATGTTGATCACAATCCAAGGCTCACGATTTCTTTGGGATTGCAATAACTACAGAAATACATATTTGAAAAGGTATATCGCCGGTATCATATAATGTGTTCAGCAGTCTGGTGACTTGATCTACTCCATATTCTTCTAAACCTTTAATCAAATCAAATCAAATCAAATCAAATCAAATCAACTTTATTAGGGTCACAAATTGGGCGCGCAGGCCCGTCTTACATTCGGCCCTTCCAATCACTCGTCTTTCGTTCATCAAGAGCATTATACATTTGCATAGGAAGAAAAATAAACATTGTGAAATGAATGTTGTAAACATAAACAAGGCTAATTACCATGGTATGAAGCCCATCTCCCACCTATCCATACATCACCCCACCCACACAACACCCCCACCTACCCACACACATGCGCACCAAGGGACACATACACACCCCCACCTACCGACACACACGCACACCAAGGGACACATACATACCCCACCAACCGACCCACCCCCTCCCGCACATCCCCCACCCACACACACTGCCCTCACCTGATCCCCCAACCAAAACACACTCGCCACCCACAAACATTCCCCCACCAACCCACACATCCCACGCCCATCCACATTCTACCCCACACATCCTCTCCCCACCCACACCTCAAACCACCCTTCCCCCAGCCACATCTCCATCGACAACATATTCCCCACCCACACACACAATCCCCCACCAACCCACACATCGCACATCCACTCACACATCCCCAAACCATACACACACATCCCCACCAACTGACATGTCCCTACCCTCCCCCCCCCACACACACACACACATCTCCCTAACCACCCATATATCCCCAATCCACTCACACACACACCACCACCCACACATACAACTTCCACCCACCCACACATGCCTTAACCTAATCCCCCACCACACAATCCCCCACCCGCACATCACATACACCCCCTACCACGCACTATTCCCAACCCACGCACCACACACACACATATCCCTCACCAACACATCCCCACTTACACACCACACACATATCCCCCACCCAGATACCACAAAATATTCCCACCCACACCCACACAGATACCCTTACCCAATCACCCCACATACCCCCACTCACACACCACAAAAATCCCCCACCCACACACACATACCTCACCCACACAATATCACCAACCAACACACCACACACCTCTCCCCACCCACACACGCATTCCCTACCCGTCCACCAACACACACTCACTCACACATCCTCCACTACGCACCCACACACCCCCACCAACCCACTCCCAACCAAACATCTCTCGATCACAATACCCCTACCCCCACACACATCCTCCACCCACTCACACATCCCACCCCGACACATACAACTCCCTCACCCACCTACACATCCCTAAGCCACTCACACACCCCCACCCACACATTCCCCATCCACATACACACATCTCCCACCCACACTCCCCCACATACTTCCCCCAACCACCACAATCCCCTGCTCACCCACACATATACCCCACCCATACGCACATTCCCCACACCCATCACACACATCCCCCACACCACATACTATCCTCCACCCACACATCATTCACACATCCCCCACCAACACACCACACACATATCTCAAACCCACACACCATACACTTCTCCCCACCCGCCCTTCCATCCCTAATCCACCCAACATAATCCCCTACCCACACAACCCCGCCTCCCACACATACTTCCTCAAACCATCCACACATCTCCACCCACATAAACACACATCCCCTGCATCCGTCCCATACACATATCCTCCACCCATACACACATCCCCCACACCCATTCCAACACCCGTACTTTCACCCCCACACATCCGTCCACACATCCCACCAACACCCACAAATAACACTACCCACCAAAACCCACACACCCCAACCCATCCAAATGCATACCCCCACCCACACCCCCCGCCACCCACACATATCCCCACACTCACACACATCCTCCACATACACTCACACTTCCTCACATCTAGACACATACAAAATGTCTCACGTTAGTATTGAAACTAGTATGAACAAACTCCCACACTTTACTCACACACATACACTGACACTTGTCATGAGCAGTCTCATAAAAATGTTAAACATGGAGAAAAATGTGTACATAAAATGTATGTGACGTAAAAATAGTAATGCTCTCTCTCTCTCTCTCTCTCTCTCTCTCTCTCTCTCTCTCTCTCTCTCTCTCTCTCTCTCTCTCACACACACACACACACACACACACACATTCACTCTCACGCTCACACATTCACTCTTTCGCTCATTCATTCACTCTCACGCATTCACTCTCCCGCTCATTCACTCTCACGCTCACTCATTCACTCTCCCGCTCACTCATTCACTTTCCCGTTCACTCATTCACTCTCCCGCTCATTTAATCAAGCTAAAGCTTTCCGGCTTTCATATGTTTAAGAACATATCTGGGGATCACATTTGACGGGAGCCTATCCTTCAAGGACCATGTGGAGACGGTTGTGACAAGATCTCAAAAGGGACTCAGTGCACTTAAAACTATGGCTGCAATGTTAACAGAGCAGAGAATGCTTTTCACATTATACCAGCACTTGATCCTCTCAGTAATTGATTATGAATTAGGTCTGCTCACTGTTTCAGAGAGTCAGCTGGTGAAGTTAGAGCGCATACAGAACGAAGCTATGCGGGTCATTCTGGGATGCACTAGAGGTCCCCAGTAGTGTGTATGCGTTACATCCTTGGTCTGCCGAGTGTTGCTGGAGGATCAAGGTGATGCAGGCGAAGACATACCTCAGAGTAGCTGCAGACACAGACCACCCACTGCATGAGGCGCTGGACGTAGTTAAGGGTCAGCGACTGATAAGAGGGAAATCATGGATGGCTCAGGCGGAGGATACGATCAGACAGGTGTGCCCCTTGGAGAACATTAGGCGTGGAGAGGAGGGGGTCAGAGTGCCAGCGGAGCAGTCAGAATTGTGCAGAGTTATAATCACATTAAGCCGGGAGTGCAGGGAGTGGCCAGCAGGGGCCACGGAAGTGGAAATCCAGCAACTAATTCAGGACAATGCTCACTCGGGTGATGTGATTATCTACACAGATGGTTCTGTGTCAAGAGGTGGGAAAAGTGGCTGGGGGTTCATAGCCAAAGCCAATGGTCAACGTTTGGGGCAGGAGAGCCTGGCATATGATACCACAACATCCAGCTTAAGAATGGAGTTGGAGGCGGTCACTGCGGCTCTCCGCTGGATGAAGAATACGACACGCACACACACACACACACACACACATTTGGCACCTTGCCGTCTTGACAGACGATAGTTTGTGCTCTAAAAAGGCATAATAATTTTTAACTATGGCGGTAGCGAGTGTGACTGATAAGGCCAATTTGCGCTGTAAATGTCCGTTCACAGTGGGTGCATGTGAACACGTGGTCATTTCCACCATCATGCACCATCTTACGTCTCAAACGCTTGGTGTGTGACTTTTCTGCAATAATTTTCTCCTTTGACTTTATTCCATTTCTGATATTTGCCCTCCATGCAACACGTTCAGCGGCGACTTGCTCCCAATGTGCATTATCAATGCCTGTATCAATCATGTCCCGCTTACACACATCTTTGTATCGTAGTAGAGGCCGACCCTGAGATCTCTTACCCATCAGTAATTCACCAAAAAAGATATCCTTTGGTATTCTACCATCATCCATCCTCCTAAGATGTCCTATCCATCTAAGTCTACGAAGACTGAGCATGGAATAAACTGTCACACAACCTGATCTTTCCAATACTTCAGTATTTGTGATTTTGTCTTGCCACTTAATACCAAGAATTCTTCGCAGACACCGCATATGAAAGCTGTTTAAATTGTTCTCTTGGTGTGAGTAAGTTGTCCAGGTTTCACTGCCATAGAGAAGAGTACTAAGGACACAGGCTTGATAGACAAGGACTTTTGTTTTGGCAGTAAGCTTCCTGTTATCCCAGACTCTTTTTCTTAACCTGTTCATTGTTGTTGCTGCCTTACCAATCCGGATGTTGATTTCCTGATCTAGGGATAATTTGCTATTTACCACTGATCCTAGATATGTAAAATGGTCTACTATCTCTAGTTCGGCGTCGTCAATAAAGATTGATGGTACCCCATGTGCACCTTGTGACATAATCTGTGTCTTCTTTTTGCTAATTGTTAAACCAAATTCAGAACAAGCATTGGAGAATGCAGATAGTAGACATTGCAATTCTTCCTCAGAGTGGGTCGTAACTGCAGCATCATCTGCAAAAAGCAACTCTCTGATCAGTACCCTCCTAATTTTTGTCTTAGCCTTCAATCTCTGAGCATTGTAGAGGCCGCCATCTGAGCGTGAGTGAATGTATATACCACCATCCTGATCACGAAATGCATATTTCAGTAGAAGTGAAAAGTATATTCCAAAGAGGGTGGGAGCTAGTACACAACCTTGCTTAACTCCACTCTTGATTTCAAATTCTTCAGAAGTTGCACCATCAAACTTGATTATACCCTTCATGCCTGTGTGGAACGATTCCACAATGGACAGAAGAGTTGGTGGGCAGCCAATCTTCATTAGTGCCTTGAACAGACCCTCACGACTGACCAAATCAAATGCCTTTGTGAGGTCGATGGAGGCAATAAACAGTGGTTGATTCTGTTCACGGCATTTTTCTTGCATTTGTCGCAATGAGAATATCATATCAGTGGTAGACCGGTTCTGTCGAAAGCCACACTGTGATTCGGGGTAGACTTGATCTCCTAGGACTTGAAGTCTGCGCAGAACAATTCTGGCAAATACTTTTCCAACAATACACAGAAGTGAGATACCCCTATAGTTGTTGCAGTCGCTCCGATCGCCCTTGTTCTTGTACAGTGTTATGATGCTTGAATCTTTGAAATCCTTTGGGACTTGTCCTTCACGCCAGCATAGCTCTATTAGCTGGTGGATCTGTAGAGTGAGTGTGTCTTGCCCACTCCTGATAACCTCTATTGGAATCCCATCCTTACCTGGAGCCTTGCCAGATGCAAGTTCATTTATAGCACACCTAACTTCTGTTATGGTGGGAAGTGTGTCCAGGTGGTCAAGAGTTGGTAGAGCCTCTATGGCGTTAAGGGCATCATCCGCTAGTTTGGTCTCACTTGAGTAAAGCTCCAAATAGTGCTCTACCCATCTGTCCATCTGCTGTTTCTTATCAGTGATGACTTCTCCAGTCAAGGTTTTCAATGGTGCACTTCTTTTGATCACTGGACCACAGGCTTTCTTTATTCCTTCATACATGCTTCTTATGTCTCCCTTATCACTTGCGATTTGAATGGACTCACATAACTTGATCCAATAATCATTTGCACACTGCCTGGCAGCCTTTTGCACATCCTTCCTAGCTTGCCTTAGCTCACTCAGAGTGTTACGCGTTGGTCTTTCCTTGTTTCTTAAGAGAGCTTTCTTCTTCTTATCAATCAAGGGCTGCAGAGTCTCGCTGTTGGCCGCAAACCAGTCCTGCCTCTTATGATCCACAGTGCCGTAAACCCCTACGGCAGTTTTATAAAGAGTTTCCTTAATTTGACCCCACACACACACATCGTGATTATAACTGACTCAGAAAGCATGCTGACGAGGGTGAGGACGGGCAGGCTTCGTGCGGAGTGGCTTGCTTCGCTTCGGAGGTCACGGGTGACAAGCATCGCCTGGATCTTTTCTCCGGGGCGTGCCGGTGTGCTGGAAATGAACAGGCGGATAGATTGGATGGCTCTGCAGAACTTGGTGGAGTATTGATACATGACAAGGCAGACGTGGTTGCGGCCTTGTAGGAGTACGTGCACACCTCGGAGGAGCAAATTTATTACCATGGTCTGGCAAGAATGAGACAGCGAGGAGTGACGAGGGGATCTGGCCAACGCTCAACGCTCAGAGGAAAGGCGAGACGGACATATAATCAGATTGCTACTGGTACTATTAGTGTTGGAACTCTTCGCTGGCTGCTAAGGATGGAGACGGAGTGCTTATGGGATTGCCCCGAATGCTGTGATGTCGATTCCTAAATCAATCAATCAATCAATCAAGAACATTTCGAACCCCCATCTACAAAATTGGCGGTCCTTTATCATTAAATCGAATATCATACTGCTCATCTCTATTATCATCATAAAGGTTTCTCACATCTGACCATACCTGTAGATCTGCTTCTTCTTCTTCAGCGTTCCGAGCCATTGAGGTTCTTTGCTGCAGATACAAGCCGTCTCCATTCGTCTCTCGCGGAATTTGTGTGTGGGTAGGTGCGATATATGTGAGTTGACGGGGAGATGTGTGTGTATGTGCGTGGGGGATGTGTGGCCGAGGATTGTGTGTTTGGCTGGATGGTTGGAGGTGTGTGGATGGCGGAGGATATGTGGGTGAGTGATTGTTTTTGGGTAATGGGACGTGTAGAGGATATGTGAGTGGGTTGGGGGATGTGTGGGTTGGGGAATGTATGTGTGCCTGGGGTGTGGGTGGATGGGATGTGTGGTGGGTGAGAGGTGTGTGTGGGTGGGGAGATGTGTATGTGTAGGGATGTGGTGGATGGGTGGGGGAATGTATGTGTGTGGGGATTATGTGTGTGGTTGGGTGGGGGAGTTGGAGTGAATGGGGGATGTGTGGGTGGGTGGTGGATGTGTCTCATAACATAGTAATATGCATTGTTTATCTTTACAAAATTCATGTGACAATGTTTTTTCCTATGCACTGTTGATGAAAGAAAGATGAGTGATTGGAAGGGCCGAATGTAAGACGGGCCTGCGTGCCCAATTTGTTACCCTTTGATAATAAAGTCTGTTCGTTCGTTCGTTCGTTCGTTCGTTCTCTGGTGGACCTTCTCTTGCCAGTCGTTGATTCCAAGTGCTTGAAGGTCTGTATATATATTTTCTCTCCGCCGTCTTCTTGGTCTACCTAGCGGTCTACGGTCATGTATTTCCTGAGTGTAAGCGAGTTTTGTTTCCCTATTATCTTCCATTCTTTCTATATGCCCCAGCCATTGCAGTCTATTATCCTTCATGATACCAATGATTAGCGGGGATCTTAAACAGATCATAAATGTCTTTGGTGCTTCTTCTTTTCCACTCTCCACTTCGTGTATCCCTAATGGGCCCACAGATGTGTCTTAAGACTTTGTTCTCGATTTGTAACAAGGCTTCGTCTCCTTTAGTTGTACTCCAGGTTTCAGAGCTATACAGCACAACTGGTCTGATCAGTGTTTTGTATATTGTGATCTTGGTGTTACGAGATAGCGCATTTGATTTTAGCAGATATTGTAGTGCATAGTGTATCTTTTTTCCAGAGTTAATTCTATCTTGTATTTCTTCCCTTATTATGTTGGAGCAGTTGAAGATTGTACCCAGGTATTTGTATGTTTCCGTTCTGTTAATGGTCATATTATCTATTTGTATGTGGCCAGAGTTTTAGCTGTTCCTTCTCTTGAAATTACCATATATTCTGTCTTATCTTGGTTGATAACTAGCCCCATTTGTTGAGATTTTTCGTTTAAGTGAGTCAGTATTTCTGATGTCTTTTGTTCATTTTCCCCTATAATATCTATATCATCTGCATAACCAAGCAGTCTGGATGTTCCTCCAATAACACATTCCTCCTTTACCTTCCTTACAACTTTCTCTAGAGCCAGATTGAAAAGGAGCGGCGATAGTGCATCACCCTGTTTCAAGCCAGATGTTATTTGGAAGGGGTCTGATTTCCTGTCATTATATGTTACTATATTATAAGTATCTTCCATGCATAGTCTGGTCATGTTGATTAACTTCCTTGGTATTCCAAATTCCTGCAAAGCATTCCATAGACTATTCCTATGGACACTATCATAAGCCTTTTTAAAATCCACAAACATGTTATGGAGATCTCTTTTATATTCCCAATTTTTCTCGACTATTAGTCGTAAGATAAATATCTGATCTTAAAAATTTAATTTGTTTAGCACTATCTGTGGAGTATGATAGATTTTTTTTCCCGCATATCCTTTACAAGACGTCGCTGTCAACATCAACATCTTTCAGCTGACTGTTGAGTTCTTGACAAGATTATGCTCAGTAGTTAGCCATTGCTTTATGAGCGACCGGCTCATATACCCTTAAGTTACCGACGCGACGAGAACCGCTACCGATTCTCGCGTACGTCACGTTACTCATGAGAGTATACGGGATTACGGAGAAAGATGTTAAACACCTAGGCCATGGAGACCCTCTGTAGGACAGATAGAACTCTAAAATTTAGATATTCAATAGCATGCATCTTTCCCATTGCAACATACGCCAGTGAGATCGGGACACCTACTAAACAAGCTGAACAGCGAATAAATGACTTTGAAAATAAATGTTATAGACGAGATTTTAAGAATATCTTGGATACAGGAAAAAACAAATGCATTCATACGACAAGAGCTGGATATTGAAGAAGGCTGGCAACTAAAAACGACAAAATAAAGAAAATTGATATATTTCGGTCACATGAAACGTCATTAAAGGTTTGAGAGAACAATAATGGAGGGTTATATGCCTGGGAAGAGGGGAAGAGGAAGGCCAAAGAGAAGATGAATGCAGGATATGGAAGACGATCTCCAGATGGCGTATTGGACGCAGGACATCTTGCTTATGATCTAGTGTTCTGATCTGCACATTGGTAGCATGCCTATAGAAAGTGTAACCGAGCACAAGGCACTGGGTCTTATCATAGATCAAACTCTATCCTTTAATTCCAATGCTCATGCTCTAGTTAAACAAATATTCAAAAAAGTATACCAACTTGCCAAAATTAAAAATTTCCTCGATGAAAACACAAGAAAGATATTCTATACTTCCCACATACAAACACATATTGATTATTGCTCCACAATCTGGGATGGATGCTCCAAATCAATAACAAAACGCCTTTATTCACTCCAGAAAAGGGCAGTGCGTTTAATCAATGGTGATAAGCTTACAGACAATTCTAACCTACCTGAACGTCTTCAGTTACTGCCACTCCACAAACGCCTACTTTTTTAATAAGGCTAAACTAATTCACAAAATTCTATTTCAAAATGCTCCAAGCTACCTTTGGCCATTGTTTAAATATAACGCAAGACATAGCGAACGACTAAATATACTTCATGTCCCTAAACCTAGGATAGACTTATATAAAACAAGCTTAGCATACTCTGCCACTCAGTTGTGGAACAATCTTCCACAAGAAATCAAAGACACCACTAATCATTATACATACAGTCGCAACCTGTTTGAACACTACCTCAGGACAGACTACATGCCCCCATTAAAAAACAACAACAACAACAACAAAGACAATAATAATGGTAAATTATCTCGAACGACAACAAGCCAAAAAACATTCCCATATGTATGGCACGCTACACCTTTCTTGGGTATTTATAATGCCCATGTTAATCATTGCCTCAGTGAGTCATGTATTATTAATTATTTTGCATGCGTGTTAATGCTTATTGTTCTTTTGTTGTCAAAGATTTGCTTTATAAGAGATGTTGAGTGAAAGAATGTATGAAAGGAAATGGAGAAGAAGGGTGAATGTCAGACGGGCCTGCGTGCCCAATTCTAAACCCTTTGAAAATAAAGATTTTCGTTCGTTCGTTCGTTCTAGAGATTTTCCGGATGGTTGTTATGGGATCAGTCTTAAGGCGAATCATAATAACGAGAAAAACAGTGTTGAGGTGCTGCATAGAACCTGTAATTTTATATGGATGTGAAACTTGGACAATGTGCAGTCACGCTGAAAAACATCTGATGACTGGAGAAATGTGGTTTCTGAGGAAAATGCAAAAAATACCATAGAAAAAGCCAATGACCAAGTACTACAGGAGACAAATGAAAATCGTAAATTGATTAGATAAATTAGACGTAGACAGTCAAAATTTTGTTGACATGAGAAGAAATGGATTGGAGAACTTAGTGACAACTGGCAAGATCGAAGGGAACAGACCAAGAGGAAGACCGAGAGGAAAATACCTGGATGGCTTGGCCACATGGCATATACGAGACAGGAACACTGAGCTGATCCACGACGCTGGTGATCGAGTAAAATGGCGAGTCATGACTGCCCACGCTTTCCGGCATGGCACACGATTGATTGATTGTTATGGGAGCGAGGTTCTGCAAAGAACATTCTGCTGAATGAGTGAATTCTATAACCATAGTAGACTGGGGCCGGTCTCTCTGGTCTAGAGGTTACACGACTTTCTCCGTAATCTCGTATACTCTCGTAAGTAACGTGACGTTGTGCGAGAATTGGTAGCGGTTCTCTTCGGGTCGGTAACTTAAAGGGTTTTGAGCCGGTCGCTCAGAAAGGAATGGCAAATTATTGAGCGTAATCTTGCCAAGAAATCAACAATCAGCTGAAAGATGCTGATGTTGACATCGATGTCCTGTAAAGGATATGCGAACACAAAAAAGTAGACTTGGAGGGTCAGGCAATGTGCTTTTAGCAATACAGTTCTCGGATGCTATAGCACAAATACCCGACAAGTTTTTGTGAGGCTCGGTCTTTGACCTCTTTGCCGATTAGCAATACAAGAGGATATATTCTGTTGCATATGTGGGGAAACGAAGAATGAAAATGTTGCGATTGAAAACGTCAAGTAGATGCTAAGGGAGATAATCGTCTAAAATTTGTAACGTTTACATAGTTAGTCTTCCTGCAGACTTATCTCCCTGGATGATATCCTGAAATTGATAAACTGTTTCACCATTTTGCTCTCTGGCGAAGGTGTTATGAACCTGATTCGCAATCCCACATACCGCGTACAAAAGATTGCATGCTCATAATTTGGAAGCAGACTTAGTATGAGTACCGGTCGTTCAGAAAGCAATAGTAAACAACTGAACATAAACTTAACAAGACATCACAAAAAGCCAGAGATAATGCTGGTTTTGTCTGCGAAATCGTGTAAAGGATATGCAACTAAATTTTTTTGGTCTCCACTTAGATATGCCAGAATTTTGCGACAAAGCTCCTATTAATAGAGGTAGTGGACCATCAGCGTTGATACATTGTGGCAATACGCTTAGAGAAGTGACATTAGTAAGTTGATAATATTGCTCGCCAGTTTCATCGAAGTTAAAAGAAGTTCCACGGCGTTTTATTTCTTTGATAAAGCCATAAATTAAATGGAAATTATTGGCACATGGCAAACTATCTTACCAAACATACGAAATTCTCAATGCTAATGTAAATATGATTTGATATATACAAGTCAGGTCTTAGTCAGATATGACTGAGCTACCGTATAACAGTAGACGGTACTACCTGGTTTCTGTTAGCGCCGAACGTTGGGCGGCGCTTACCAAACCCGACACCCCACATTGTGCCAACGGCTTCGGGCGGAAGAGCGCAATTGGGAGGGTACAAGCCTTACCCTGGTGCGAGGAAATGCAAGCTAAAGACAAAATTGTCATGGCAGGGCAGACCAGGCCCTAAGCCTTGGTTGGCGACTGGTCTAGGATCGAAGCTCCGACAGGCGGACAGTTAGAGCATTGCTTTGCTGATCCGGCAGCTTCTGCAGCTTGTCTTGTTCCAGATGTAGGGGTGTTACCTTTCCTCTGGAGTGAACTAGGAAGGGCCGAGAGAGGGATCATGCTGCATGGGCAACACATGATCTCTATATTTTAGCCCAGGCTTTGTGCTATGGAGAGGCAATAACTCCATCCCTGGTCTTAACTGGTCTCGGAATCAAAGCGAGAGGCAACTGTTACGGGTTATAAGTCCTTGTCAGTTGGCGTAGAACGTAAGATGGTGCATGATGGTGGAAATGACCACGTGTTCACATGCACCCACTGTAAATGGACATTTACAGCGCAAATTGGCCTTATCAGTCACACTCGCTACCGCCATAGTTAAAAGTTATTATGCCTTTTTAAAGCACAAACTATCGTCTGTCAAGACGGCAAGGTGCCAATGAGTGAGAATGTAAATATTCAGATATGTGGCGGCTATGCAGCTGCATTCATCCCAACAACGTCATTTGAAAACGAAATTACAATTCTTACAAAAATGAGTACTTGTAGTTAACATTTCAGCACACCAGTTTAATACAGAAGCCATGAATGTAAACAAAAAAACTGCAGAATTCTTTTAAACTTCTGTTGCAGCAAGTAAAGGCAACAATTTCCCAGTCCTGTGAGAGTTAAAAGCTGGCAAACAGTTATTATCATTATCCATGTACTCCACATCTGGTTTACTGTTAATATCCGCAGTGCTGTAAAGCTGTGAAGCTTTTATAGCGAGGCGCAGCAATCTTGTCCAGTTACAGAACCTATACGATTAAACACAGAGGGCGTTTAAGGGCATCATGCGCCGTGACCACGATTATCTTCTTCAGATGAGGAAGTTCCCTTGTACTTTTACTAACAAAGGCAATTGCTCTTGCCGCTGATTTAGCCACAACGCTTTCAGAGCTAAAGGGCTGTGCTCAAGAGATTTGGTTAGCGCTGCGAACACTTCTAATGGAACTGGACAAAGTGCTGCAATTTGCAGATCAGCAGAAACAAAATATACGACTGCTGGAACTTGTCAGAGACCACGGCCAAATCTTGGAGGTTGTACAGAAGCTTCGAGAAGTTAACGAGAATGATTTAGCAGACCCAGATGTGATTCAAAATGCTCTCGTCAGCTATCTAGAACTTGGGCAGTCAGAGAACGCGCTTGCTTTCTTAAACATGGTTGGACTCCAGAAGGGGATTGAAGATTTGATTTGGTGAACAGATAACCAGATGTGTTTATTGAGATCCAAAGTGTTACTTCACGCCATCATGGATCGTCTCATAGAAAACAATGAGAATCCAGCTTACTTGTTCCAGCAATTGTTTACACTGTGTTATGGTTTGTGTGTTGGTATGGACGTGAAGAAAGAGCAAAAGACTACAGTCAGAAATAAAACTGGAGACATTCTGTTAATCTATGAAGACGACCAAGAAACCGAAGCAGGTCTGAGCTTCACAATGAACATGGCGCGTTTGCTGTCAGATCTGTCAAGCGTGTTCTTTGGTCTAGAGGTGTCGGAAAACTTACAGGTCAGTTTTATATAATGTTACGTCAACAGCATGTTTCCTTGCTTGACGTTACGTCTTTCCTTAGTCCGAAAGTTTTAAGTCACAAGTCAGTTCCTGTGTTGTTGGGTAACTCCCGCTAGCGTATGTCCACACCTACCACTTCACCTTGGTCAACGTCAGGAAAAATAAATGTTTCATTGTTTATCTGTTTACTATATTTGTGATATTCCAAAGGAAGTGTAGCCTAGGAATAGTAAACACACATAAGTGTAAGACCTTCTCTCCAAGTCGTTTCGTGTAGAAGTATTGGGTATATGGTACTAACCCCATAGTTGTATAGCCAAATCGACACTTTGTGGGTCATGTGCTAACAATATACCGGTCGTCTTTACTTCCCACGACATTTCTGGGTACCAAGATAATTTCCTATAAGCGCCGACATTTACAACGAGAAACTGATGTCTACAGCATTCTTGCTCTTGTGCTGCTAGCCGTTTCTGATATCGAACTTCTGGTAGACCACGATGTCAGCGTCTTCTCTATTGGTCTCCCCGTGCTTCGCTTCTCCCAAACTTTTCATTTTGAACGACATACTCCAGCTTTCGTGACGAAAGGGTTAGGATACAGTTCGTAATCCCGCATACCCGCGTTCGAAACACGACTATGGGTGATTTGGCAGCAGATCGCCTTACGTTGTTTTTTTTTTAATTATTAAATTGTATGGGTGCCGGTTGTTCAGAAAGCAATGCTAAACTACTGAACGTAAATTTGCTCAGGAATCACGAACAGTCAAACAATTCTGAGGTTAACTCCAACATCCTGTAAAAGATTTGCAACAACAACTCCAGCTTTCCCCTTCTCATGACATGGCCAAATAATGATAAGGAAGACGAAGAAGAAGAGGGTGAAGAAAAAGAGATAAACAAAATTTGATGAACAATATAAAAAATGTCAGTGAAAGTTGTCTTAGGGGAGCCTCCGTGGCGAAGTGGTCAAGCCGTTTGACTCGGGCTCCGAAGGTTGTGGGCTCGATTCCGGCCGCGCCCTTCGGTTCACGAGTGAAATTTTTCGGAGACTCTTGTGGGTCTCGCTAGAGCTACGAGTTCGTGCTTTGTGCGACGCTTTCAGCGCTGCGGAAAGAGACCGAGCCATATAGGATAAACCCGGTGCAATGAAGTTGACCCTGTCGACATTTTTTTTTTTGTTTAGATAGCTTTCACTGGAATTTGTCATATTGTTAATAGAATTTTGCTTACATAACTTTCACTGACATTTATGTATATTCTTTATCAAAGATTTGGTCAGATAACTTTCACTGACATTTCTGATATTTTTTTCAGGGCACAGGGGAATATGGCGAACGATGCTCGATACAACTCAAAGAAATGCTGAAGTACCAGGTTGTCATAATCGTTCTAGGTGACGAATCAAGGTCAGTGATGCCTTAACTCTTAATACACCGTGCGATGAATTCTTCATCTTTATCTGTTATTCTTCATCCAACTTCTCCGGTTCTAACATAGCAGCTTCCACCAAGTCTTTACAAACATATTGGATGATATGAGACATGCCAAGATTTCAAGGACGCGTCAATAGTCCATCTTTACAAACATAAAGGAAACCGCCAATCCTCTGACAACCACCGAGGCACTCCCTTGCTCTCAGTTGCAGCGAAGATACTCGCCAGAATTCTTCTCAATCGCCATATAGCCAGCGTATCTCGACAAAGGTCTTCTTCCTGAGAGTCAATATGGCTTCAGAAAAGTACGAGGAACTGTTGACATGATTTTCCCTGCAAAGGCAGATGCAAGAAAATGCCAGGAACAGAACTCCGAAATGTTCTCCACTTTCATTGATCTTACCCAGACTTTTGATACAGTGAGCAGAGAACGCCTGTGGAAGATTATGGCGAAATATAGCTGTCCAAGAAAGTTAGTCCAAATAGTGCGACTATCTCCTGATGGTATGCAGGCAAGAGTACAGGAAAGTGGCGAATTGTCTACGCCCTTTCCTGCTACCAATTGAGTGAATCCGGGACCGAGTAAGAAATGCTGTTATCAGACAGACAGTGGGATCAACACCTTGTGCCACATTTATTGAAAGACAGAAGATCAAGTGGTTTGGTAATGTCGTTAGAATGCAACACCATCAACTGCCATCTAAGGCCTTACTTTAAAGATCATCTGCGACGAGACCAAGAGGAAGTCCAAGAAGAAAATGGATTGATGACATCAAGACATCAAAGTGTGAAAGAGAGAAAAGAAGAGAGAGAAGGAGAGAGAGAGGTGAAGGAAGGGGAGAGAGAAGGGAAAGAAGAGCATATGAGGGAAATGATTTAAATAGTGTGAAGCCTAAGCGGTCGTTCTTCAGTCGAACTCTGCCTACAACGCACTATCTTTTGTAATAAGGAAGGAGAGAGAGAGAGAGATAGAGATAGAGAGAGAGAGAGAGAGAGAGAGAGAGAGAGAGAGAGAGAGAGAGAGAGAGATAAGGAGAGACTGAGACAAAGGAAGAGAGGGAGGGAAAGGACAGATTTTAGGTCCGTTGTTTCTCGTGAGAACAATAGTTAATTATACTATTGCACCATCGATGTCTCGCGGTATACTGTCAGGTTATAGAAGGCCTCTAAACTACTCTAACCTACACAACCTCAGACTGACAAGTCGAAATGAAAGGCAACTCAAACATATATTTATTTCCTTCTGAACAGTAACAGTGAAAAAGTATAACATAATCAAATAAGGTGACCATTACATCTGTTACAGACAAATATTGTATAACCAATGCAGAACAATACATTAACGCATGACCTCATAGGGTAGAGATAGATAATATAGTAGGCTATGCAACTGGATGTTAGGGAGATGCTACCTATGACTGGTAGAAGTGCTTTCTGTTGGCGACTACTACCTACTAACCGCCTGGAGAAAAGTAAAGTACATAATCTAGGAATTCCACCGGCCTTTATCTCGTAGCTATTGTTCCGTAGGCTTATTAGTGGTCCATGTACTTAGCCCGAATACCCAGGGATCATTTTGTTCCCAGTTAAGCTTGTTCAGAGGCTACCCCTTTTGTTTTGGGTACCGCCGACTTACCCAGGCAAATGCCTGAAACATGAGAAAAACAATACCCGTGAGTGTTATATCAAAATAAACCTTAGTCTTTCACTACCTACAGAGTTCCCATCATTTATCGCTTCTTTATCTACACTAGTATTAGGCCTTATCAGCAACATCACCATTATGTATCCCCATTATTACTACATATATCTTAGCCATAACATAAATTAACAACAGTATTGTAATCACAGTAATTTATCTTTATTTATAATTAACTAATCTTATTATTTCCTACCTCCCAGTACGCCGTCTACAGCCAAAATAAACCTAAAAGTATTTAACCATTTACCCGAACTTTCGTGTAGATTTGAACTCACCGCCTATACCTCGCAAGGCCGTCTTAACTGCACAGCAACAGAAGCGAGACCTCCTTTCACCTCTGTCTAGCAAACAAAAGATATGCATTCCATCCCGTGCCGTCGTTTCTGGCCGAAGTTGTAATTACCTGTCGTGGCCCGTCCACCTGTTCTGTATTGTCTGGTTGACCTTGTGGTCGTTTCTCAGGTACACGCTCTTCTGCTAGTTTCAATGGTGTTTATATTCTTGCATTAGACCCTGGTTCCATATTTACACGCTGTGTTGCACCCGCCTAGTTCTCATTAATTTTGTACGAAGGTGTGGAATGCGCCTGGCCCTGCAGCCAGCAGGGTTAGGATCGGCTAGCCTTTCCCAGGAGGGGTGAAGAGCGAAAATTAGTAGCCTGCCGATGATCCGCAGACTACACAAGTCAACCCCCACCTCCAAGTGGTGCAGACCGGGCAACCATGACCGCGAGGTCATGGGCTAACGGGGCTATGGCTCGCCATAGGGGATGGACTCCCTGTGGTCAGATTAGTTTCCTAAACCTGCGACTGGCCTAGCAAGCCGGCAGGGGATCTTCATACTGCTCGTAGAAAAACCAAGAAGTATAAACGGACTGACCCAAACGGCTATCGACCCGGCAATGTTAATGGACTACGAGATAGATCAGCGATTCAAAAAATAGGCACAATGAACGTCTGTGGTTTCAATAGTAAAGAAGAAGAGCTTATAGAAACAATGGAGAAGAGGAATATTGGTCTGATGGGAATAGCGGACACCAGAACAAAAGGGAAAGGATGCAAGGAGCTCCACCGCAGTTACACGTTTGTTTACTCTGGAGTAGAACAGCAAGAAAGGGCAAGACACGGTGTGGGAATAGTCATCGAACCACGGCTAGCAAGAGGAATACTAGAAATAAAATATATATCAGAAAGAATCATAACAGTGAGAATAAAAGAACAAACAATCACAACATATGTACAGATATACGCACCATGTAATGCAAACAATAATGAGCAAGAATGCGAGGACTTCTACGAAGACATACATGATGTGCTAAACAAAATAGATAAGCAGGACAACATCATAGTTATGGGAGACTTCAATGCAAGACTAGGACATAACAGAGTGGGCATAGAAAAACACCTGGGAGCATTTGGAGATCAGCAAAATGAAAGGAATGATAACGGAAGTAGACTGATAGAGCTTTGCAGCCAACACGACCTCTATATAACAAACACATTCTATAAACATAAAGATTCGCAAGTATACACCTGGTATAAATGGAACAATCTAGATACTAAAAGCCAAATTGATTTTATATTAACAAGAAATAACAGAAAGAGAAATATATTAGATGCAAGAGCAGTGCCCAATTTCAGTATAAACACAGATCATAAAGCAGTCGTTGCCACAATAAGAACCATTAGAAGAAGAAAACAAAGAGCAGGAAAATACATGCCATGCGAATCAGTAAACTTAAAAAACCTTAAAGACGAGGCAGTAAGGGAAAATTATGAGAAAGAACTAACTGAACTCTTTGTAAAATTACCTACGGAAAGAAAAACAGTGGAAGAAGAATGGGAGATGTTCAAATCAAGCATTTTAAATACTGCAAAAATAACATGCGGAACCACGAAAAAACGCAAAACACGGATAAAGAAAATAACAAGTTGGTGGAACGCAGAAGTAAAGAAAGCGGTAAAAGAAAAAAAGGAAAAATATAAAAAGTGGTTGAAGAGCAAACAGGAATGTGATTACAGAGAATACAGAATAGCGAGAAGACATGTGAGTAGAATAGTAAAGAGGGAAAAACAAAAAGACTGGGAAGAGTATGGAGAAACCCTAAATAAAAACTACAAGGAGGCAACCAGAAACTTCTACAAAAAGATAAGTGCAATGCGAACCAGAGGAGAACCCTTTGACCCAACTGAAATAATTAACAGCGAAAATGGAGAACCAATAAGTGAACAAAAACAGATCCTAATAAGATGGAAGCAGTATTTCGAACAACTTCTCAACATCCCATCAGATGTCACAGGAATTCAAGAGACCTACACAGATGTCACCGAGGAACTAGAATCAGACATACTAAAAGAAGAAATTATAGAAGCCATCAGATTAGCCCCATTAAACAAATCACCAGGACAGGATGAAATACCAAATGAACTAATTAAAGCAGCAAGGGAAGTAGGAACAGCTTGGCTACATAGACTATTCAACCATGTTTGGGTAGAACAACAGACACCACGAGACTGGGGAAACGCCATAATTATCCCAATTTGGAAAAACAAAGGCAGCAAAAGAGATTGCACACAATACAGAGGCATTTCACTGTTGAGTCATACTGGGAAAATATTTTGCAAAATTCTTGAAAAAAGATTACGAACTACTTTAGAACCCCAGCTAAGCGAAACGCAGCTTGGATTTAGGAAAAACAAAGGATGCACAGACGCCATTTTTGCTCTTAGACAACTTATAGAAAAATCAATTGAATTCAATGAAACACTCTACTTAGCCTTTGTCGACCAAGAAAAGGCATTTGATAGGGTAGATAGAAACAAGCTGTGGGAAATCCTTAAACAATATGGAGTGAGTACACATCTAACAAACCTATGCAGAAGTTTATACAACAACAGTGAATGCATAGTGAGAGCAACTGGAGAACACTCAGAACCCTTCACCATAAGATCTGGAGTACGACAAGGTTGTGTCCTGTCCCCTCTCTTGTTCATAACATATATAGACAACATATGTAAAGAAACCAGCCAAGCAGAGACAGCAAGAATACCGCATGACGAGAACACAGAAGAAGAACCATCTGCAAATCTAACCATTAGAGAACTCCTGTTTGCGGACGACCAAGCACTAATAGCAAAATCAGAAGCTGAATTACAAGACCACATGAATAGTCTAAACGAAATGTGTAGGGAACATAACATGAAAATTAGCACAAGCAAAACAGAGGTAATGACTATAACTAAATAAGAACAAACAGCAACAATTCACCTAAACGAACATCCCTTGAAACAAGTAAAGAGCTTCAAGTACCTAGGAAGTATAATATCATCAAATGGCAGATCAGAAGACGAGATCGAAAATAGGTGCAATAAGGCAAACCAACTCATTGGACAAATGGCACCAATACTAAAGAACAAACATGTATCAATAACTACTAAGAAAGCACTTTACAACACAATCTTCCTACCAACTCTGTGCTACCAATGCCAAACCTGGACAATGACAGAAAAAGAGAAAAGAAAAATCACAACAACAGAAATGAGGTTCCTGAGAAGAATACTCAACGTATCAAGAAGAGATAAGATCAGAAATGAAGAAATCAGGACTAAAGTAGGGGTTAAAGCTGCTCTAGATTTTATTAGAAAGCAGCAAGTCAAATGGTTTGGCCATGCAAGTAGGCTACCAGTCAACAGCATGCCACAACAAGCAATGATGTACAGACCAGATGGAAACAGAGGAAGAGGCCGACCACGTAAACGTTGGACTGAGGGAATAACAGAATCCATGGGAATGTCGATATACGAAGCCCATAACCGGGCACTCTCACGAAGTTTATACTTCACCTCGACACCGCAAGGTACAAGAGGAACATGATGAGATGAGATGAGATGAATTACTTAGTTTATATATACATATATAGTTACATATATATCTACACTCTGCCCATCTAATCGATTAATTTGACTCCCATCACCCTAGTTCAGCCAGTTAGATATGGGTCATTTGCAGGACGTCGCATTCAGTCCTGAAATTTTCCGGATTGTGATTTCTTAGTGGGTTAACGTTTAGTAGTTTGCCAATGCTTCCTGGTTTAGACTGCTATTATAGATAGCTAGCTAGTTAGATGTGGGTCCTTTGCAGGACGTCGTAGTCAAACCTAGCATTCTTCAGTTGTTCCATGATTACTTGATAAGTTCACCTATGGTAGTTTGCTATAGCTTTCTCAACTAAGGTGCCTTATTATAATCTAGCGAATATTCTAACAATGTCTTATGTCAACTTACATTCCTTTCTGCCATCCAGTTTCTGGTTGTCCTTCTGGGTTTCATTTGTCTCTGCCCGATCAATCGCTTATCGTGGATCCCACTTGACCTTTCCGTCCTATCTGACTTTAATCTCCTATGTGGTTCCGACCGCAGTGTCTCTGGCTATTGGTTTTCCTATCTGACGTTAGCCATCCTCTGCAACTAATGAGCGGTTTACTTAGCTGGCGGTCCTCTCAACTCAAATGACTTTCTTTCACTTTGCGACCCTCGGACTCTGCGTGTCTTTCCCTTCTTTGGCTTATCTGCCTTGGGTAGGTTCCGTCCACAGTCGTTTTCTCTCCTCTCAGTGATTCAGACGAGTTACGTCATGAGCGCCTGTCCGTTTTCCTTCACTTCCTTCTCCTCCAGATACTATACAGACTTTGGCACGGATTAGCCACAATTTCTGAAGTCCTGTAACTATTGTCCGTGGGCTGCGCCACAAGGGCCCAGACCCCCACCGCTCTCGGGGTCCACTCTCAACTGTCCACCCTCTCCTGTTCAACTCTTCCACTCTGACTGGATCCTAAAGTATATATCACTCCTACCAGTGCTGGCACTGCCCGCGTCCTAAGTCACGCAGAATCTGCCTCCCATTCGTTTCGCGAAGGACTACCAATCAGCTTACAGCACGCAGCTTGGCTGATCTGCATGTTTTAATTAGTTTCTATCAGTCTATTTTAGTTCGTCACGTCCGAACCTAAAGTTAACTCTCTGTTTCTTAGTTCATGCATTTCCCACGACTATAAATCTGCCAGCATACGGTACACACTCTTGTTCCTTGACAGCCCAAAATTAATCCTGACCTGTTTGTAACTATAAATTCTACTGCCTCCAAGGTTCACCGTTGTCCACCTGACAGCTCGAACCCAAAATATATATTACATTTGGCATTCCTCACCCTGAGAAGCAACTAGTTAACAATGGAAGGTGACTTAGCGGTTATTCGGTCACGTCTCTATTTCAATACTTAAACTTCCTAACTGTTTTAAAGATATCCTGGACGATGAACTTTACTTGCAAATTCCACGACCGGTTTTGGTGACACCACTATCTCGTGCCTTATTATCACTATCTTGTGTCGCATCAGGCGTTCACAGAAGACATTGTACAATCACACGGATTGACACTATAAAGTACCGACCATCGGGCGCTGGAGCACAAATTATTCCCCCCACGCAACTTGACGGCAGAAGTGGAAGATGATGATGATGATGATGATGATGATGATGATGATGATGATGATGATGATGATGATGATGATGATGATGATGATGATGATGATGATGATGATGATGATGATGATGAATGTAGTGAAGCATTGATGTGTCCTGGCACCAACACTATTCAGCTTCATGTTTTCAGCAATGCCTACGAATATCTTCGAAAACAACGACATTGGAATAGATATTAACTACAGTATGGAATGAAAGTTATTCAATCTCAGAAGGCTGAAAGCCAAAGCCAAAACTCCTATATGCTGACGTTTGCACTCTATATGCCAAGTCAGAGACAGACATGCAACACAAGGTTTCAGCTTTCTCATATGCCTGGGCCAACTTTGGACTCAATATAAACTTGGAGAAGACTGTAGTTATGTACCAGCCAGCTCCAGGGATTAATCACACCGAGCCGAATATCAAAGTGAATGGTCATATACTAACTGTTGTGAATAAAATCACCTATCTTGGCAGCACTGTGTCACAAGCTGCCACAATTGATAACAAAGTGAATGCAACAATCTCCAAGACCAGCGCGGCCTTTGGCAGACTGTACAAAAATGTGTGAGACATGATTGATTGATTTATTGATTTTATTAACCGACATCACAGCCTTCCGGGCATTACCATAAGCGCTCAGTCCCCATCCTCAGCATCCAGCGAAGAGTTCCAGCACCAATAGTATCAGTAGCAATCTGATTATATGTCTGTCTCATCTTTCCTCTGAGCGTCGAGCGTCGGTAAGATCCCCTCGTCACTCCACGCTGTCTCATTCTTGCCAGACCATGGTGATCCATTTGCTCCTCCGAGGTGTACACGTGCTCCCAAAAGGCCGCAACCACGTTTGCCTTGTCATGCATCAATACTCCACCAAGTTTTGCAGAGCCAGCTAATCTATCCGCCTGTTCATGCCCGGAGAAAAGATCCAAGCGATGCTTGCCACCCGTGACCTCCGAAGCGAAGCAAACCACTCTGCCCGAAGCTTGCCTGTCCTCACCTTCATCATCATGCTTTCTGAGTTACAATCACGATGTGTGTGTGTACTGTATAAAAGATGTGTCAAGCGCAGAGCATGTGCTCCGTAGCTTCGGCGACGATAGCCTGCAAACAAAGCTGAAAGTCTACAAAGCAGTCGTATTATCCACACTGCTATATGCTTGTGAAACCTGGACTGGTAAAAGCGAGGGGCCAAGAAATTAAACCACTTTCACACAGTCAGCCTTAGGAAGCTATTGAAGATTAAATGGCAAGACAAGATCCCAGACACTGAAGTCCTAGAAAAAGCGTCCATGCCTGTATCCACACTCTACTAATGAAGAATCAGATTCGCTGGGCTGGTCACTAGACTAGCATGCCAGATCACTCCCTAAACGGTTTAGTGGCGAGCTGTGATGTGGTAAACGCTCCCAGAGGGTCGAGAGGAAACACTTTAAAGACACTCTGAAGATCTCAATGAAAGCTTTTGGAATTCGTCATGACACTTGGGAGACTGCTGCCAAAGACCGAAATTCGTGACGTACATCATTGCGCAAGGGTGTAGTCACTTGTGAAGCAAATATCACTGCAAGAGCTGTGAAGAAAAGGTTGCACAGAAAAACCACTGCAGGAGATCCTCTTCCTTTGTCCACATTGTCAAAGAGCATTTTGAGCCAAACTAGGCTAAGCTCACGGCTCCAAACTTTCAACCCCACAAGATAAAATTAATGGTCATCATCATTCTTGATGGATAAACACCATAGAATAAACCGTGCGCCAGTCTCAAGTGTCTCCGTGACTGACGTGGTTACGCAGTGGGTTCGATTCCTGGCCACATCATTCGGTTCACGAGTGCAGTTTTCTTAAACATTCCTGGGTTCGTCGCTGGAGCTACGGAGTTCGTGCTTTGTGTAGGATGCTCTTTGCGGACAGAGACCTAGCCATGTGGGATACAACTCAGTGCAATGAAGTCGACCCTATTGCCTTTTAAACCCCTTTGTAAATCCCAGTCTTTCAGTCTCCACTAATCTTTTCCCAGCTAAATCAAGCTAGAATTCTGAATGCCCGAGACAAAGAATGAGTGAAGCGTTAGAAAACGAGAGATGTAGAAACCTACCGACTTGGCAGTGAACATCACAGAAATGTGTTTAAATTCTTGAAGTCATAATAGCAGAATGTTACACATACCTGCGTGCCAAATTCTTAACCGTTTGAAAATAAAGTTTCTTCGTTCGTTTGTTCGTTTGTTCGTTTGTTCGTTTGTTCGAGTATCTAAGCCAAATTCCCCGAATCAATATATGGTTGTCATTTCTTTATTGTAGGGACTTTGCTATTTGGATTTTCTCTTCCCTGTATCATTTTCTATTATTGTTTTTCGTTATTATTTTTATTTACAGAAATAGACTTTTCAACGCCATGTTGGAAAGGGTATCTTACAACAAGCGCGAAGAAGCCCCGCCCAATCAGAAGATTCTGGTTATTGACGCTGGACTACCAGGTGGCAACATCCCACAGTGTCTGCAGCAGTTCAAATCCCTGAAGCTGGAGGATATTGGGATTCTTGGTCAGCTAAAAACAGCTCCTGAGAGCTGGGGCGGCAGTGACCACATTTCCTTTACGGATATAATCAATCATGTTGATGTTGATGCTGTGCTGAAGTTGTTTTGTTTCATGATAGAGCAGACGTGGCCTTGCCCGTGACATTGTGACGTCAGTATAGCTAGGGTTATGAAGAAGATTCGACGTCACGGCACTGGGGATCAAGGGCACAACGGGTTCAGTATCTCACAGCGGAGGTTGTGAAATATCAGCACAGCTGGACGGTATGTCCGCCTGACAGATGTGTTCATTACATAGCTCCAGTTCAGTCTATATGTAGAATGGCATATAGACACACAGATAGATAGAAAACACAGAAATAGACAAACATACAAACGAGTAGATAGATACAATGTTATATACATAGCTCTGTAGATTTCCAGATAGACAGGCCGACCAATATACAGCTTGTATAATATGTAATAGACTGGTAGGCCAAAAACATAATGTACATGACATTAACATGTCAAACTGAAGACAGACCACTGATACAAAATTGTTAATGGCTTATTAAATTGAGAGACAGACAAATATACAGTTAGGTAACATGTAAAAGTGATAGATAGACAACAAAGATAAAGGTAGAAATAGGTGAATATAAACGACTAGAAAGAAAAAGAGAAGTATGTGATATCAATCAATCATGTGCCATGCCGGAAAGCGTGGGCAGTCATGACTCGCCATTTCACTCGATCACCAGTGTCGTGGATCAGCTCAGTGTTCCTGTCTTGTCCATGCCATATGGCCAAGATATCCAGGTATTTTCCTCTCGGTCTTCATCTTGGTCTGTTCCCCTCGATCTTGCCAGTTGTCACTAAGTTCTCCAATCCATTTCTTCTTATAACATGTCCAAAAAACTTTGACTGTTTTTGTCTAATTTCTCTAATCAATTTACGATTTTCATTTGTCTCCTGTAGTACTTGGTCATGGGTGTGATATACGACGCAAATAATGCACAAAGTTGTAAAAACAAACATCACAGGTGCAAACAAAACGAACGCGAAATTGGAAACATGATACGAAAGGCAAGTAGATAGTGCATGAATATATAATAGAAAGAAAGAAAGACAAATTTTGATAGCAAACGAACAGAGAACAAAATTCGAAACAAAAACCCCCAGGATATATGAACAGCACAATGAAGAATGAAGCAGAAAATCTCACATTATACAGATAATTTTTGCTTTGTGTGAACAAAGGACTTAGTGAAAACGTAGCCAGAGCAATAACCTATTACTGAAGAAGATTAAGACCAAGGAAATAGGAAATGAAATGTTGTTGACATGTCAACAGACATGAAAGTCTTGACAAGATAATTATTGAGAGACACAAAGAAAGCTTTTAACAAAGTCTGGAAAGAAGGTCTGATGAAGAAACTGAGAAACTGTAAAGTCAATGGGAGAATGTACAAATGGGTGAAAGCACACTTTCACAACAGAAGAGCCCGAGTACAGATAGACGGTCTCAAGAGCACGAAAGTGCTATTGCGTCACGGTGTTCGCAAGGGCGGAGTCCTGTCCCCAACACTTTTTCTAATCTTCATCAATGATCTTGTTTCTAATCTACCCGATGGAATTAAAGCGGCAATGTACGCTGATGACCTGGTTTTGTGGAGCATAAATGAACATGCATCAGTGGCCACCATATTGCTACAGTAAGTCAGTCAGTCAGTCAGTCAGTCAGTAAATCTTTTTTTTTCCAAGGGTTGAGCATTGGGCACGCAGGCCCGTCTGAAATTCTGCCCTTCTTCTCTATTTCCTCTACAGAGAGCTGTAGATACATTTGTTGCATGAGCGGATAGATGGTGTGTCAGCATAAACACTGACAAGTGCAGCACCACTCTATTTACCCGTTCTCCGAAACAAAAGGCAGGCATCATTCAGATAAATGGAACACCCCTAAGAGAAGATAAAGAACCAACATATCTTGGTGTAACATTCGACGACAGGCTGACATGGAGAAAACACATTTTAAAAAAGCAGTAGCAAAAGCCAGAAGGGAAATAGCCATCCTGAGAAAGGTAAGTGAAACCACTTGGGGAGCCAGTGGAAAAATACTTAGCTAAGTTTATCAACAGAGCATACGACCACACCTGGAATACGGGTCAACTGCGTGGTGTTCGGCAGCAAAAACCACATTACAGGAGCTGGACAAGGTGCAAAATCAAGCTCTTAGAGTCATCACAGGAGGGATGAGATCAACCCCTATAGTAGCAATGGAGAAAATGGGGAGGACCCAAGCTCTAAGAGAACGCAGAGATACAAAAACACTAATACAAGCAGAAAAGTTCCTCAGCTTGCCAGGCCACCCTATGAAGAACCCATTTGAAATCTTAGCTATGGGGCGGTTGAAAAGAAGTAGTTTCATCCACCAGACCAAACGACTCTGCAGAGAAACCATCGATCTTCCCACTGTTGGTATCCCCCTGACAATTATTCCAGAGCGAACCCCGTGGAAAGATGAACATAGACTATCGCTACAAATCCAGATAAAAGTGAGAGGAAAATTTGACAAGGAAGAACAGAACAGTGTACAGCGCAGAACTCTCAGCTTCCATGATGATGAAAACCCACAGGATCTCTGGATCCGAGTCTACACAGATGGGTCAGCACAAAATGCTGTTCGAAATGGAGGAGCGGGAGTGTACATACAATACCCAAATAATACTAGGGACACGGTCAGAGTTCCAACAGGAAAGTACTGCCATAACTATGATGGCAATCAAGATAGCCACAGAGAAATTACAAAATACCAGCCACGGTACACAACCTGTGGTGATATTGACAGATGCAAAATCCGTAATAGAGGCGCTCCTGTCTGGGAAATTGTCAGTTCTAAGGACACTACTTTCTGAACTTAGCAGTCAGCGTAAGGTCACCATACAGTGGATACCATCCCACTGTGGAGTCCCCGGAAACGACAGAGCTGATCGATTGGCTAAGGAAGGAGCAACAGAAGAACAGCCTGATGTGCCAGTTACATACCACCAAAAAAAAAAAAAAAAAGAATGATCAAATCAGTCAGAAGGCCACCAAACCTTACTCAATATGACTACCACGTTATGGACAGACTAGAACAGGTCATTATTCTGCGCCTCAGAACACGCAACCACATGTATACAAAATTCAAGATTGGTGACTCAGCCATGTGCACATGTGGTTTGGCGTCGCAGGCAGCAGAGCACATACTTCAGGATTGCCCAAACTACAACATATCCAGGCGAACCTTCTGGCTTAGAGAGACAACAGTGGAAGATAAACACTATGGACCGCTGAGTGAACTAAAAAAGACTGTTAGATTCATACAAGAGACAACATTGCAGTTATAAACATATTTCAGGCGAACGAAAGAAGAAGAAGAGAGATATGTACAGGGAGGCCTAACCCTTCCTTCGGCTCTGTTTCGAAAGGGTTAGGAATATAATTCGTAATCCCGTATACCGCGTTTGAAATACAAATGCTGTCAATTTGGAAGTAGACCACCTTGCATTGGTATTCCTACAATGGTATGAATATCTATCGTTCAGAAAGCAATGGCAAACTACAGAACGTAAAGTTGCCCAGGAATCACAAATAGCCAAAACATGCTGAAGTTGACGGCTACGTCCTGTAAAGGATATGCAATTAAGTCTGTTTTTTTTTTTTTTTTTAACTAGAGAGGCAGGCAAGAGGAATACCACGGCGTAGAATGAATCAAGATGGGACAGATACAATTTAAATATCGCAACCACCGAGAAATGATATCTGGCTTATGATAGTTATTTCGACAAACTGTTTTGGTGAAGAAGTTATGTAAAGGGCAGGCCACTGGATGAATGAGGAGCTCACAATGTGTACTCCAGTTCACTTATTTATTTATTTATTTAATATTAATTAATTAATTAATTTATTTATTTATTAACATGAGCACATGTGATAATGCGAAATGTATTTAGAAGATGAACTTTGTTTTATGTGTGCACATTTACTGTTTTCTTTTATTGATTTTGTATCCAAGGACGGGACTAAAATTACTACTACATAATAAGTATATTAGTAATGTCTAGTCTATAAAGCTAATAATAGCTTATTATTGTACCAAAGTATGTTGATTATTGGACATATTTCTCGTGATGTGACTATGTATATATGTATATATGTATGTACCGACGATGTATATTCTAGTTGTCATTCAACGGTTCTCAAAAGGGTCATATGGAGACGACTCCTGACTACCCACTAGTGTGTCTGGGTAGGTAGGACGATCTGTTATGAAACTGGCCTCTTGTAGCTAGAACACCCTAGTAATAGGAAAGCAGAGACAACAGCCTGGCTGTTAGGATATAGATCTTTTGCATCTGTAGTTATGATTTCTCTGCCTACTTGTGCAACATGGACACATGGGGAGGCATTGAGTACATTTTTATGTCTAAATAAACAATTATTTTTCTTCCGATGTATACTCATATATAACTTCACATTCTTCAGAGAGAAACAAAATGTAGACACCAAAATTTATACCAAGTTGCCTTAGTGGCAAGCCAGGGCACTAATCACAAGGACGTCATGATGGCAAATATGGGAAATAACCACAAGATTGTCATGGTGACATAAAAAGGCACTAACTACAACATTGTCATTGTGACAAGCAAGGGCACTAACTACACTATTGCCAAAACTCGTGTCCTAGCAGACAGATTATGTTTAGTTTGTAAAGAACCACATTCATTGAACACTTTAATATAAGTGCTGCAGATCATCCCATAGATCATACAGGTACACGAACAATATGACACCATCCAGACTGTGTGTACCACAGCCCCAAATGCTATCATCATCATCATGTGCAATGGAGATAATCGTGGGCACTCATGTTTCGCCATCTTACACGATCATCAGAGTTGGATCAGCTGTGGTCAAGCCATCCGGATATTTCCTTCTTTGTCTCCCCCTTGTTCTTTTACCCTCAATCAGTCTTGCCAGTCGTCATCAAGTTCTCCAGTTTATTTCTTTTCAAAACCAGCCCAAAAATTCTTGGCTGTCTACGACTAAATTCTCTAATCGGTTTAAGCTTTTCATTTGTTACTTGTTGGACTTGCTTATTGGTTTTTCTGTCTGTCCGTGGTATTCTTTGCATTGTATTCAGAAACCACATTTCCACAGCCATTGAATATTTTTCAGGTTGTGTGCTTATTGTGCACGTTTAACAGCTACACAAAAGCACAAGTTCTATGTAGAACTTCAACACTCATTTTCTCCTGGTATACTTTTAGAAAAAGACAGATATTTTTTTAAGGTTGTCTGTTCATCGTACACGTTTCACATCCGTATAAAAGTGCAGGTTCTGTGTAGCACTTCTACACTGTTTTGATCGGTGCGATTGACATCTTTTGATTGGTCAGTGTCACACGTCGTTCTCGTGATAAGTCGATGTTCTTGATGATAAGGGCGTGTGATGGTCGTTGTCTAGGTAACGATGCTTCTGGTGTGTCAATCGAGCTATCTAACTGTCTCTTAATCCAACTCACCCCAGCAGTGCACCTTCACCAGTCATTAAACAAGATTGAGTTGGCGCACATAATCCTTTATTACAGAAATAACACAGACCCACAGACAAACGGAACATGTGTATACATCCAGAAACAATGTAATCCATCGAATATAAATATCCTCCTCACAATTTAACCAGCACACATCACTGTCTTCTCACGGCCTGCTGAATCTCGAATTCACAAGACATTTAGTCCAGCTACTATCCACGGCTGGATCTCCCACAATACGACCCACCCACTGGGTCGGAGCCTCTGCTCTCTATGTAACCCACTCTGGGTTTTAGGACTGCCTTCACAGCTCGGAGAATCACACCACACAGTTCTCCGTCGACTACCGACTCCTTCGGTATCTAAAACTCAACTCCCTGAAGTCCCTTGACTTCACACAAACCCAACCTCAGTCGGCCTCTGCCCTCACTGACTTTTTGTCTCCTGCCTTCACACAACACTCCAGCCTAAAACTGTCTTTATCCCCATCCCCCCTGGGGTCTTCCACTCACACCCGTCCCATTATTTCTCAGGGTTGATTGTTTTCCTCGTAGCCAGGTCACTCACCTTACTGTCAATGACCCAGGCATATGTCAGTCAGTATGTTATCCCTCCTGTAAAAAGATATCGTTTCCATAGCAGATGTTATACCTATTCAATTATTATCACAAACATCAGAAAAAGACAGTCTTTATTTTGGGAAGATAAACGCTGGAACATGTTGTGACAGCTGGAAAGATTTGTAGGAAAAGAGGAAGACAGTGAGATAAGATTCTGGATAGTCTTGTGTCATGGCACAGAAGGGAGTCATCACACTAACTGATACTCGCCGTTGAAGATCGCAAGATGTGGAGAAGCATGATCGCCAACACCAGTCGGCTAGCCAATTGATGGTGATAATGATGTTTCATTATACCTTAACACTTACGGGACGTTAGAGTTTTCCTCTTTTATGTCATTATGTTTTAACTCTTAATTGGTGTTATAGTTTGTTTCTCTTTTACATCATTACACTAGTATTTTACTTACTTAATTGCTGTTAATTTATTTTTCTTAATTCTGTGTTATTTTATTTTAGCTTTGAAAAGGTTTTAGAGTTTTCCCATTTTATATCAATATATTTCATTTATTAAAGAATGTTATAGTTAATTTTTATTTTATAATGTTTTTAATTTGTAAAGAGTGTTAAAGTGTTCCTATTTTTGTCATTACAGTGTAACTCTTAAAGAGGGATATATTTTATTTATATGTTATGTCGTCTTTTGTTACTTCTTAAAGAATATTAGGGTTTTCTCATTTTATGTCATTGTATTTTAACTCACAGACTGACCTCTGAGGTCTATAACTAGATATGACGCATTGTCCTCGTGACAGAAACGAAGAAGAAGACGTCTTTTTTTTTAAAGTCTGAAAGAGAGCTATAGTTTATTTCTTTTTCATGTGGTTTTCATTCACTTATTACTTGTATATTTCCTTAGTACATACATAAAGGAAGCAATGAGAATGTGTTTCATTATTATCACAATCATACATAGGTGCACAACTCTTTGCTATTTGACATTTGTCTGCTATGACAAACACTTTACTGTTTGGTACGCATATCCACTGGGCACCCCTTCGTAATTTTCACTCTCAACCCACCATCATATCTCCTTCCTCCCCGCCTGCATGTGCCACTTCCACACATTTATATGGAATCTTCACTGAACCGTTATTAACGCCTACCCCTGTTCCCATTACATCACAGACTCTCACTTCTGTTTATATAAGAGTATTAACGTCAAGATTCATGTTAGTATCACACTGATATAAGTAGCACATTTGTGTGTGTGTGTGTGTGTGCATTTTTTTGCATTTTCTTCATCTTTCCATTCTTCTCATCCCGTTCTTATGCCATGGTATAGTCTCTGCAGTGCCTTCCCTTCCTTGTGTTTATATGTTGTGGTTTGCGTATGTGTTTCCTGGTGAAAGCTAGGGGCAGCAACGTTCTGTGTTTTCTGTAATTTTGTTTTGTTATAAGCTGCATTACTTTGTGTTATTTTATATTGTTTTCCCATTTTATGTTATTTTTTTTATCTCTAAAAGAGTGCTATAGTGTGTTTCTATTTTATGTCATTAAATGTTAAGAGTGTTAAAGTTTTCCCATTTTATCTCATTATGGTTTACTTATTAAATAGCGTTAGAGTTTGTTTGTTTTTTTTTAAATTTCATTATATTTTAACCTTTGAGGGGCGTTAATTGTCCCATTTCTTATCATTATATTTTATTTCTTAAAGAATGTTTTAGTGTTTCTATTTCATGTTATATTTTTCTTCTTAAAGTGTATTAGAACTTTTAATCTCTTAAATGGTGTTAGCTGGTTTCCACTTTATGTCATTATATATTAATTCCTATAAAGTGTGAGAATTTTCTCATTTGTTGTCGCAAAATTGATCTTCATATATGGGTTATTACATACATGAGAAATATTGGGTATATGGTGTAAGTCTCATATGTTAAGTTAAATCAGCACTCGATGGGTAATGTTTTTAGAACGATAGTTTTCTTAACTTTCCAAAAATGTTCCTGACACCCATATGTTTAGATTGAGACGATGTGAGAACTAAGATCAGTAAGAAATATCTATTTTAAACATCCCCACTTCAAATGGGATTCAAACATATGACACCGGGCCGCTAGGCAAGCATGCTAATCAATGATTTGCCACGGCTTGCGGACTCGGATCAGGCGAATGTGGATGCTCGGGCGGCCTGGAATATATTTGTTGGTCAGACCTACAATTACCTATATGTGTCTGGCACTATACCAGATGTCCATTCGTAAAGAGGTTGGGTGATATCATGTTGTCATTAACAGTTGCACTATAAATCAAATCTCTCCAGCTGATTTTCTGCAATGAACAACGAATAGTAATGTACGCCTCAGTTGGTCTTGGAGTGATGGCTACATTTGTGCAAGTTTATTGTTTCTTTTGGGTCATGCATGCAATCTGATTGCATGTTAGAAACCGCTCATATGTTTTGTTTCCATGATGCGTCTCATTAAATTATTTATTTTAGCTATATTGTGTGATTTATGTATATCTTTTGTTTTATTTGCAGGATATGTTTATTGTGCATGCCGTCTTTTGTTTACATGCTCTGTTTGGTTACAATGGTGGGTTTTGAGAACAAGATGTCCTGTATGTCAATATTATGCCTTGTTTTGGCACTCTGTTGTTTAACAGCGAGTTGTATAGGTTAATCGTCCTGGATAAGTCAACCACGTCGTCTCCACATTGACTGTTGACAGCAGTGGTTCTCCATCTCGCGCTATATCTCGTCCTGGTTGTACACTTTTACAGACTACTGTTCCTCCATCTCTTGCAATTATCTTCCCGCTTGTATCACTGTCTAACTCTTGCTAGTATGAATTTAGCTTTTCCTTCCTGTATGGTTCTCAAAGAGTGCTATGTCTTTTAATGTCTTTTCACTGCCAATTTGATTTATTCTTGCATTAACTCTATTTTCATTAGCAGTCTCTATAGAACCTTTGAATTTGATTGTTATTGTTTCTATGATATACAACATATTCTTCTGTAAATCCACAACGCCAGCGACTGGACACTAGATACATTATTGATGTGTACATATTATTTTTGCTAAGAACAATGTTGGGATCCATCAAGATGTGTGTCCGAGCAGATACAGATACAGATACAAAGCAGATACAGATCTATGCACGGGGTGAGGTTGTGAATTTTAGTTTATCTAACGCCAACGCCAGGAGATCTGGGTTCGAATCTTCGGTAAGGTGTGGGATCTTTTCTGTCGGGGGCCCAAAAAAAATGCTAACCTGCCCAGTTCGTGGCGACTGCACTAGCCGGGCGGCCTTAATTCCTCAGACTCAAAGACCTCCTGCCATACACCACAAGGTACTATATTGGCAGTAAATTACAGTTCTAACGCCAAAAAACGAGATTTCTTATATTAGTGTAAATATATAACGGAGCAATGGATGTCAGCTAAGAGTGGCGTCGTGTCACCATTTGGGAATCACCGATGTTGATTTCTCGTCTCATTCCACAAACGCAGTACTAGAATGATTTAGGTGCACGTAAACATTTGACTGATAATCAAGTAGGCCAATATCAGTTTATTAAGAGATGTGTACAACAGGGGCGTTAAATGTCACCAGATCTTTTCTCTCCATACAGTGATACTATTTTTAGAAATTTAAAAGATATGAGAGGAATCAAAATTGGTGGGGCGTAACATTAACAACATTAGATATGCGGATTATACGGTATTGATTGCAGACAATGAGCAAAATCTGCAACATTTAGTAGATGCGGTATTTGCACACAGTGAACAATTAGGGTTAGAATTAAATTGTAAGATGACACATTATGGTCGTGACTGTGAAGAAAGAAATACTGCAATGTAATATATAAGTCAGTGAAGATGTTCTTGAACAAGTGAATCGGTACAACTATCTCGAAACAGCCTTAACATCTAATGGGAGATGCTTTGAAAACAAATTAGAACAAGAATTGTCATGGCGAAGATAGCCTTTTTTATGATGGAAACCATACTGATCAATAACAATATTTCAAATGCAACGAGAAAAGGAGTGTTAAAGTTCTACATAGAACTTGTACTTTTGTATGGATGTGAAGCGTGTACAATGAACAGACAAGCTGAAAAACATCTATCGGTTGTGGAGATGAGGTTTCTGAGGAATATGGAAAGAATACCATGAACAAACAGAAAAAGTAATGACCAAGTTCTACTCGTACAAGAAACAAATGAAAACCGTAAACTGGTTAGAGAAATTAGGCGTAGATAGTCACAACTTCTGGACACGTTATGAGAAGAAATACATTGGAGAACGTGGTGACAACTGACAAGATTGAGGCGAAGAGAAAAAGAGGAAGGCAGAGAAGTAAATACCTGGATGGCTTGGCCACATGGTATGATCGAGAAAAGAACGCGGAGCTGATCCACGACTCTGGCGATCGTGTGAGATGGCGAAACTTGACCGTGCACGCTCATCGGCAAGTCACATAATGATGATGAGATATTTATGGCGTGTGAGCGATGTTGATAGGGAGCTTCGCTTACAATGTCATGAGCACATATCGGACGAGGGTTTACGCCTGAGCTCGTCAACTGCAGAAGTGAGTTTGGCCAACTTTTCCTCCGGGCTTTCAGCCTACAAAATGCGATGGTCCCATCACGTCAGACCGAAAGCAGGAAACTGCTCCAGAAACAAATAAATAGATAATAGATGTTTCTGGGAGCCTGGGTACCGCAGTGGCTAGCACACTTGCCTGCCGGATGGTTAGTCATGTGGTCAAACCCCCATTGACGTGGACATTTTTTTTGGAGTGACTAGCCTGTCACCGTCCTAGATCTCTAGGGGATTGAAACTCGGGCTAATACAGGCAACAAACTCCGTTCATATGCAATCTAACATCATTTATTATTATTATGTTACAGTGAGCTGGCGAAGAGAGTTTTCGCAAGCCAGCAATCTGTCAATTGCATATCACAGGAGTTTACAATAAACATAATTATCACAACAACTCTATCAGCTATCTAACATATGCATAAGACCCCTAAATACACTTGGGTCGAAACTATCAAGTCCCCCTTAAGGTAAGCCCTGTTGCTTCCTCGATGATCAGTCCGTGTCTGCCTTTCCACACGTATCGCAATCCGACACGGGTGGTAACTCTCTCTGAGTTTCTCGTGGACCCCGCAATCGGCGGGCCCCATCAGTGTCCACGGGGCTGTGGACACACTGACCGGTCCTTCGAGAAGGCTCTGGATTATTCGAGCCTTCGAGTGACTCGGTTCTTTCCCTTTTGCTGGAGTTCTATCCCTTCGCTAGTCTCTCTTACTTTTGTATTGATACCGCCCCTATGTGAGGCTGTGACAGGAGTCCCCCTCCCCCCCCCCCCCTGCTTTGATGGGTTATTATATGGTAATTAGTTCTGTACTAATTCTGTCACAGAATTACATAAAGTCGGTGTTTGTAGTTTGGTGGATAGTAACTTGGCAACCTACACATCTGCATCAACAACTCATGTATTCTCCCATACACCACTTCAAGATGATTGCTGAAGAGGTCTCTCTCTTCTATGTTCTTAAACATGCTTATCTGACCGAAGTTCCGTGACGTTTCCAGTTGTTTTTACAACCGCGCCCTTCTCACCTATCCATATGATACCAAGATATAAAACTCTGTGTAAGAGAGTTTTAACAAGACAAATGTCTTGGCTATTTAAGTACACTTGCAAATCTTGTCTTGCGTGTGTATTTCGATACATTTTTACTTCCGTATGTTGTATGTTGCTGAATATGTAGTTATGCTGTTGTTTTATCACATCTGACTACGTGTGTTCCTGTTGGCTTGTTAGTGTATTGACTGATATGTTGCTGTTTCTAATAAAGTGACTGTATTTTAATTGTTAGTGTTCAGTTTTGAGTTTGTATAAAGTGTTTGCTCACTGTGTGGTTTAACTCCAAGCGTCACGAGTTGGGATATCCTTTGTCATGAATTACCCAATCTGTGTAATGCATGATCGGGGCATTCCAAACAGTGGCGCTTAGATGTAGTGTATTTAATACTAAACATGTAGCAACAATTGAGACAGGTAATACATTTTTACATGAAAGACGCAGACAAATTAAAATAAATACGTTTTGCGTACAATTTGTCCGCTCAGTATATCGCTCTCTCATTTAATTCATTCACTCTGTCATTCATACATCTTTCATACCAAATAGTATTATGTTAAAATATACAAATAAAGTTAAGGTAAGTCTTACTGCCCTTAGAAAAATGGATTAGGCGATATGTTCCCTTTAAGGTAATAAGTACTTTTTGTACGTGTAATCAAAAAATGGTTTATAACTTAAATAGAAAAAATTGTATAGGACGAATATTTCACCTATGGGTGAAACTACTTGTAATATTATGGTAGAAAATATACAAGTTACAGGTTGACATATTTTATATATATAATTAAATACAAGTGTAATACATATTAACTAATAGTAAAGTAATTAACTAACTAACTAACTAACTCCAACGACGATGTGTGTGTTGTCCTCCTGTTGTCCGTGTGTCGTTCCATCAATGTTAACAGTTATTATAGCTGTCCTTTGCATGTTGTAATCGACGTAGTTCTATTCCGGCTGTTTGCGACGTTTCTTAGCAATAGCGAGTATGCAGTGTTCTTAATCTTTACAAGATGACTGTCAGTTCACTGGTTGAAATCACTTCACAGATATTATATATCGCTCGGATTGTTTTTCAAGCCTTGGCCATTGGTAATATGGCTTAATACACTATAGGGTTCTCAAAGTTTCATGTTCGTGAGTGTTATCAGTAGACTCTTCACTCGGTTCAAGTTTCATGTTCGTGCGTGTTATAAGTAGATTATTCATTTGGGCGTTGATACTTCTGGATGAAAGTTCTACAGTGGGTGTAGAGGTACACTGTTCTATGGTAGGTGTAGCGGTACACTGTTCTATGCAACAGACTAAAATATCACAGCTTATTATATGGCGAATGATTAATGTGCCTAGTGCTAGTCTGCTGGTGCATTAGTTTGCCATGACAAAATGTCCGCAATAATATTATCAGTACCTTTGATGTGGCGGATTTCGAAGTCGAAATCTTGAAGAAGAAGACACCATCTTGATAATCGATGATTCTTGGGCACGCCTTGCTTAAGTACCAGCAGTGGCGAATTATCGGTTAAAACAACAAAATGCGAACCTAAGAGGAACTTAGATAAACGACGCATACAAAAAAGTAGACTTAATGCCTCCAACTCAACTGTGGAATAATGGATCTCAGCCTTTTTAAGCTTACGGCTGACATAGAGTATCGGATGTCTTACGCCTTGATATTCCTGCATCAGGCATCCTCCAATTGCGATAGCACTCGAATCTGTGGTCAGAATAAAAGGTATATCTATGTTTGGTAATCTTAATACGGGTGGGTTAGAAAAAATTGATTTCAATTTGCACATTACATCCTCTAAGCGGATTCTCTTACAAAATTTTTCTGGATGATCTTTTGTCAACAGATTAGAAAAAACTGATGTGAGTTCCGCCCAGTTTGGTATAAACTTGGCATAATAGTTTATGAGACCTAACAGGCTTCTAACCTGTTTCTTTGTAGTTGGAACTTCTAGGTTGAGAATTTTTGATACGATTCTATCATCTGTCAATAGCTTGCCTTCGGAAATCCTATGACCTAAGAAGTCTATTTCTTTATAGCCTATTTCAACCTTGGAAGGTTTGATAGTAAGTCCAAAGAGAAGGATTTGATTAAAGACTTGTTGGAGTGTACGTAAGTGAGAAGTCATGTCTGAAGAATGGATACATATATCATCAATATATGATTGCACGTCCTTGATGCCGTGCAATAGCAGTATAGTTAACCTGACAAATGTGGCGGGAGCGTTCTTGAGACCAAATGGAAGATATCTCCATTCGTACAGCCCAAGTGGTGTAGCGAATGCTGTTATATGCCTTGAAGAGGGAGCTAGTGGTACTTGCCAGTAACCTTTAGCTAAATCAAGCTTCGAAAATAAGGATGATTGAGACATATTCAAAATGAGGTCTTCACAGCTGTTCATTGGCTCAGCATCTGTCGTGGTTATAGTATTTAATTTTCTGTAATCTATGCATAAACGAATAGTTTGGTCCTTCTTTTTCACCAGGACAATTGGCGAAGAGTACTGGGAAACAGATTTCTGTATTATTTTATATTTTTCTAAGTCCAAAATTTTTTTGTCTAAATTTGCTCTATAATGTAAAGGAATTGAATATGGTCTACATTTGATAGGCGTTAGATCTGTCAACACAATTGAATGTGTTATTTTGTCAGTCTGTCCAGGTTTGTTTGAGAAGATAGTTTTATAGTCGTTAAGAAGAGACAAAATGTCTTGTCGCTGCTGTTGTGTCACAGTGTCAGAGATTTGTATGTCCTTCATCGTACTGTCGTCGTTCATAACTGGTACTGGAATTTCTGTATTGTGTACGTCCGTCTGATTTATTACTGAAGCTACTGTTTGTAAATTGTCTTCAATGTCATTGTCGTCGTCGTCGAGACTAATAGTTGTCAATGTGTCGTTAAATTGGTCGTCCATGTCATTATCCCATATTGTCGGTACTGTGAATATGTTTTCGTCGTCATCGTTGTCACAAGAATGAGTCGTTAATGATGCTTCGTTTGTCGAGGTGTCATTCAGTTGGGTAATTGTCGTTTCGTTTTCGTTGTCCTTCTTGTCAGTCTGGTTATTGTCATCTGTTATTTGCGTCTGCTTGTTCGTGTCACTGTACTTTCTAGAATAGTACGGTTTTAACATATTTACATGGAATATTTTCAACTTTCCATTCAAAGAAATTTCGTAGTCAACTTCCGAAATGCTTCTTACAACTTTAAATGGTCCCTGCCAAGAGGTTGATAGTAAATCTCTCATGTCAGGTAGTAATAGTAAAATATCTTGATTTGGTTGTAATACAATCGTTTTTGCCCCTTTGTTGGCGTACTGCCTGTACCTAAAACCTTTCTCCTGTAATGATGTTCTGGCCAGTATACAGGATCTCATGATTTTGTCTCTGGTGTCAGTGACCAAATCATAGGTGGAAACTGGTAATTGGGTGTTTACGGGTTGTGATATTATATCTTTGTAAATAGTGAGAGGTCCTCTTGGGTTTGCTCCGTATATCAATTCAAATGGAGAGAACCCCGTACTTGATTGTGGGACTTCTCTGTATGCGAACAGCACCGTTGGGAGAAGTACATCCCAATCGGCTGGATTATCAGCTGTCACTTTGGATAACATATGTTTTAGGTCCCCATTTAGTTTTTCGCAAATTCCATTTGCGGCCGGTCGATAGGGACTTGTAAAACATTGTTTTATGCCTAGTAACTTAGTTACCGATTGAGTGGCATTAGATATGAATTCCGTTCCTCTATCCGATATTATCTTCTCCGGAAAGCCAAAACGGGAGAATATCTGTAATAATACGTCCGTCACATCCTTAGAGGAGATAGATTTTAATGGAATCATTTCTGCCCACCTCGAACACAAATCAACGAGTGTAAAAATGTATCTATTTCCTTTGTTTGAGATGTGGTTCAAAGGACCTACTAAATCAACCGCCACGATTTGAAATGGTCTCGAGGCAGTTGTGGTTGATTGAATTTCTGCCGTAGGGGTTTTTTCCCTTTTTTTGATTAGTTTCTGACAGGTATCGCATGATTTACAATGGGTTTTGATGTCTTGGCAAAATTTAGGCCAATAAAATTGGCTCAGGACTCTGGCCCTTGTTTTTTTCGTAACCCATATGACCTCCGAAAGGTGAGTCATGGGCTATATGTAGCACTTTCTCCCGATGTGACTGAGGTAAAACCATTTGTTGTATCGTGGTTTGATCTCTGGTATGTAATCTAGTCAGAATATTATTATTTAGTCTAAATGTCCAAGAAGCGTTTTTCGTCAATTTTGGCTTTAATCCTACTAGCCGAAAGTATTGTGAAAGAGTTGGATCTGATTTTTGTTCTTCTATAAACTCGGTGGTGGTAATATTGGGTGAAATGATTTGTAGCGACTCCTGAAGTTGGTCGTTGTGGGTTTTGTGTGTCATTTGTCTTGTTACTATATTAGTGTATTGTGTGTGTTGTTGCACATTTACAGGCTCAATATTTTGTGAATCGATGGTGTCCTCAGTTCGAGGTGTTAATTTGATGGTATCATTGAAAGATTCAACCGCCCCTGTATTCTGCACCTCTGTGAATTCGTTTCGAATACCGTCATCGGTTGTCTCCCTTGTGCTTTTGGCAGGTTGAGACAAGCACGCGTGGTTTTTCATTTTGGAACTACTGTTCAGTTTTTGGATACAGTTTTTCTGTTCCCATTCTCTGATTTCTTGTTCAGAGCAAGATCTTATGTTGGGAAGATTCCCAAGGATGATTTCAGCGGCAGGATTTTCTAGTACTGCGCATAGCACTTGTCCTGATATAAAAGGTGTCCGAATTTCGGCAAGTGCTAGGGGGTATCTTTCGATAGTGCCTGCGAATGTGCGACAAGTTACGTATTTGTGTGTGTAGTCTTTGTCATTAACTAATGTTTTCTTAATTCCACAAAGAGTCGCGCCGGAATCGCGTATTAATGTACATTGTTTGTTATTAACAAAACCTGTTGCAAACTTTAACTTGCCTGTTGATGTTAAGGCTGCGTTGGCCATTTCGTTAGAAACTGGGATTGTGTGGCCGCATAGCAAAGTTGTATCAAGCTGAAATTTTCTACAGGTGTTACATGTGTTATCAGTGATGGTGTTAATGATTTCTACAGCATTACCTAACTCACTCGCACTTTCACTCTGGATGTCGCATTCGTTCTGTTGTTCAATTTCTTCATCTGAGGATGTGTATATTAATGCGGCATTAGCCTGCTTCATCATCTTTCGTCCTTCACAGCGTCCTGAATAGTGCCCAAAGATCGAACAAAAATAACATTTGACCGCTCTCTGATATGCGTTCCTTTTGTTCTTTTGTTTTTCCACCATCATTTGCAGATGATGTGGATAATTTGGTGATTTGTCACACATCGCGTACTCTTCGTGTTTCAGATGACAATACTGGCACGTTACTTGCTTTGTGAACTTAGAGCGTTGTTTGAACCTATTTTCATTTGGTTTTGAATATTTGGTGTTTGTAACTGCTGCTGTCTCATTTTGGCTCATATTCAACTGAAAAATATCGCGGTTCGCTGTAAAATATGCGCTCCCCTTATTTAGTATTTCGTGAATAGTTTTACAATCCATTTGTCTCAAAAATTTAGAAAAAGGTGTTGGTATTGTGCTAATAATTTTGTCAATTATAATTAGCTCCTTCAGTTTATCATGGTTGTTATTTGTTTTTGCTGAGGTTATCCATTTTGTACAAATATCTTGGACTGTAGACACGTAGTCTATGAAAGTTTGGTTAGGTAATGGGGTTAATTTGGAGAACTGTAGTTGATAGCCTGCTGTATCTAGTGAAAAATGTTGTAGTATCCTTTGTTTCAAATAGTCGTAGTCTTTCCTCATGTCTTGTGGAACTGTCTCTATCACTTTTAAGGGCTCTAACGCTAAATTTCTCATCAGAATAAATGACCAGTCGACTTTTGCGACGTTACGATAAGTCATCAAGCACTCAAAGTTCTCTAAGTATGCGCTGATTGAATCTCCTGAACACAACGGCTTGACTAGGCCTTTATATTTGTTGTAGTTTTGTTCATCTTCTTTACTTCTAATTTTGTTTACTGACATTTCTAGGTTGGAGTCAATTTCCATTTGTTTCAGTTTTATCTGTGTTTCTGCATTTAATTGGGCTTGTTTGGTCGCAGCTTCGAGCTCCATCTGCTTCTCATGAGCCTGCAGTTGCATTTTCTTTTCTTCCGCTTCCATTTGCATCTTTTTCTCGTCTCTTTCTGCTTGCATCTTCTTCTCTTCCCTTTCTATTGCTCTGTCTTCTCGTGCAATATTTTCTGAATGTGTCTTTTGTGCCCATTCTGAAAGTTTCTCCTCAGTATATCCTAACCTAATACCTAATTCGATGCACTGTTCTAATGTTGACATTTTGTATTTTAGTTATTGTTCACTATATTGAAATTAAATCCCTTTGAAATTACTCTGGGTGTACAAAAGTTGGTTATCTCCCTTAATGTTTACATTCAAATTTATACGAGCAAGTTTACTTGGTTATGAGATTAGCATATACATAAAAATCAATACAAAGAAAAATGTTACATCAATGAATCATGGATGAGTATCGCTTAGGGAAAAAATGAGCATGAAATGAAACTCATCTTATTTTTCCTGATTTCTCGACTGTAGGCTTGTTGTGCTTTCCTGTTATCTCGCCACTGCTGGAGTACAGGTTACATACACACGATATTTCGCGGAACAATCTGATTGTTGGAATCAAAAAAAATTAGTAACAGTCAATGTAATTGTCACAGTCATGTCAAATTTTATGAGCATCAGTATAAATTCAACTACCAAATATTTTGTAGAGGGACTATAATAGCTCATTCACAGATAATATGATGATAGCTGCAAAGTTTTTGACTTTGTCATGTTTGATATATTTTTTTTTTACTTGGCAAAACCAAGAGCTGTCTGAAAGTAAAGCTTGTGATTGCCAAAACCGGCTTGCCCCCAAATAGCCTGTCACCGTCCTAGATCTCTAGGGGATTGAAACTCTGGCTCATACAGGCAACAAACTCCGTTCATATGCAATCTAACATCATTTATTATTATTATGTTACAGTGAGCTGGCGAAGAGAGTTTTCGCAAGCCAGCAATCTGTCAATTGCATATCACAGGAGTTTACAATAAACATAATTATCACAACAACTCTATCAGCTATCTAACATATGCATAAGACCCCTAAATACACTTTTGTCGAAACTATCAAGTCCCCCTTAAGGTAAGCCCTGTTGCTTCCTCGATGATCAGTCCGTGTCTGCCTTTCCACACGTGTCGCAATCCGACACGGGTGGTAACTCTCTCTGAGTTGTTTCTCGTGGACCCCGCAATCGGCGGGCCCCATCAGTGTCCACGGGGCTGTGGACACACTGACCGGTCCTTCGAGAAGGCTCTGGATTATTCGAGCATTCGAGTGACTCGGTTCTTTCCCTTTTGCTGGAGTTCTATCCCTTCGCTAGTCTCTCTTACTTTTGTATTGATACCGCCCCTATGTGAGGCTGTGACACTGAGCTTCCACGTCGGCTCAGCCTAAAATGGGTACCCGGAAATGTTCTAGAAAGTAAAGATGTTATTTTGAACACGTCATCACCCATCGAGTCCCAGTTGGTCTATAAAAATATGGAGCTAGCAACATATACACAACACGTCCCAAGATGTAGGAATGGGTGCTCCATGTACTCACTGGGTTATCTCGTCGTATTCACGGAGACAATTCAACCCTTGTTACGTATTTACCTCAAAATAACGCTTTAGAAAACATAAAAATATAACACAAACACAGTATTACAGTTTTACGGAACACAATTACAAAAAAAAAAACAAGGAAGTTTCAACGATTAGCCTTAATTGGCAAACAAATACAAGAAAATACAACATCTAAACACATGAATGACACTACAAAGATTATATTAAGGCATGATATCCCATTGAGAAGAATGACACATTTAAAAACAATGAGAACAAAGAAGAGAAAACAAAAAAACAAAAAAGATTCTCGGCCTTTGGCTAAAATCAAAGTATTATTATCATGTAATATTATTAGAGTGACAATTTTCATGTACTAAAATAGTGAATTTACTTTCCTTGTGTGTCTTTTCGTTGGATCATCGAGTGAATTTATTGCGATAGCAGAAAGTTTTTGAAATTCAAAATGGACTCTACTCAGGTGAGCCGTGTTATCGATGGAAGACTATTCAGTCAAGTATCCGCGTCTAACACCGGTACTAACCAAGTTTCTGAGGTAAGCGTCGGCCTAGACTCCTTTGGGGAAGATGCCATGCACCTACCCAAAACGCTGGTTGTCTCGTTGAGAGGACCAGGAGCGACCAGATCATCCGCCGAACTGGTGGGAAGTGCATTGGTCGGTCCCGGAGGTGTACCGATAAACGAACTCGGTAAGCTATATAGGTATGAAAACCCAACAAAATGGTTCTTTGCTGTTGTATCAGAGACACTTTACGAGCGTCTCCATGGGAAAACCATAACTTTAAAAATCCCAGAAATGACAATAGAAATACAACAGGCAGAGAAAGAGAACAAGATTATTACACTGGATTTTAGCAACAAGGAAAGAAGAAGGTGTGAACACAATAGTGAAAGAAATAACAGGCGACCCTGAGCCCGTGGTTTTCAGAATTAAAAACTCAGCAGGGAAATGGGGAGCCTTGGTACATCCTAAAGAAGGGCAAACCATACCCCACTATGTCAATATAACAGCAAAAGGAGGGCAGGAAATTCGGAATTATAGAATCCTGGTGACCATGCCAGGGCGGAGGACAGCCTGCCTGACATGCGGACAAGATTCACATTGGTCTAATAAATGCCCAACTAAGTCAACAAAGCCAACACCAACAATAAACAACCTAGTTGAGTTTCCAGCTTTGCCAGAACTGTTAAAAAGACAACCCACCCAGCCTGCCCCATCCACCCAGGCAAAATCGAAACAAACTACGTCCCTAAACCCAGGCCCACCAATGACCTCGACCAAGGAAAAAGACCAAAAGGAGGAGGAGAAGTCCTCTATAAACGACAAAGAAACAGATACGACAGAGGTTTTCAAGGAAGTCACACATAACAAGCCTCTGCCAGAACTGTTAAAAAGACAATCCACCCAACATGTCCCACCAACCCAGGTAAAATTGAAACACACTACGACCCTAAACCCAGACCCACCAACAACCTCGACCAAGGAGAAAGACCAAAAGGAGGAGGAGGGGTCCTCTACAAACGACACAGAAGCAGATACGACAGAAGGTTTCAAGGAAGTCACACATAACAAGCGCAATAGAAGACGGAAAAACACAGAAAACAGTGATTGTGAGGAAGAGTCTCCCATAGCAACACCAAAGAAAGTAAACAAACAAGACATCCCCACAGAAAAAACAAAAGGACAAAAGCAGACCACAAAGGAAGACGACAACATATCTTTACAAAAATTATTTATCACCACCGACACAGACAATGAAGAGAATCCGGAAACAACAAAAACACACTAAACAGCTACATACAACCAATGTTTTTAAAGGAATATTATATAATTATTAACGTCAATTGTCAATTTATACTCAACATTATTTCTTATTTGATAATAGGATGAGTGACGATATCAAAATAATATGTTTAAATATAGCAGGTATTCATTGGCACCTTGCCGTCTTGACAGACGATAGTTTGTGCTCTAAAAAGGCATAATAACTTTTAACTATGGCGGTAGCGAGTGTGACTGATAAGGCCAATTTGCGCTGTAAATGTCCGTTCACAGTGGGTGCATGTGAACACGTGGTCATTTCCACCATCATGCACCATCTTACGTCTCAAACGCTTGGTGTGTGACTTTTCTGCAATAATTTTCTCCTTTGACTTTATTCCATTTCTGATATTTGCCCTCCATGCAACACGTTCAGCGGCGACTTGCTCCCAATGTGCATTATCAATGCCTGTATCAATCATGTCCCGCTTACACACATCTTTGTATCGTAGTAGAGGCCGACCCTGAGATCTCTTACCCATCTGTAATTCACCAAAAAAGATATCCTTTGGTATTCTACCATCATCCATCCTCCTAAGATGTCCTATCCATCTAAGTCTACGAAGACTGAGCATGGAATAAACTGTCACACAACCTGATCTTTCCAATACTTCAGTATTTGTGATTTTGTCTTGCCACTTAATACCAAGAATTCTTCGCAGACACCGCATATGAAAGCTGTTTAAATTGTTCTCTTGGTGTGAGTAAGTTGTCCAGGTTTCACTGCCATAGAGAAGAGTACTAAGGACACAGGCTTGATAGACAAGGACTTTTGTTTTGGCAGTAAGCTTCCTGTTCTCCCAGACTCTTTTTCTTAACCTGTTCATTGTTGTTGCTGCCTTACCAATCCGGATGTTGATTTCCTGATCTAGGGATAATTTGCTATTTACCACTGATCCTAGATATGTAAAATGGTCTACTATCTCTAGTTCGGCGTCGTCAATAAAGATTGATGGTACCTCATGTGCACCTTGTGACATAATCTGTGTCTTCTTTTTGCTAATTGTTAAACCAAATTCAGAACAAGCATTGGAGAATGCAGATAGTAGACATTGCAATTCTTCCTCAGAGTGGGTCGTAACTGCAGCATCATCTGCAAAAAGCAACTCTCTGATCAGTACCCTCCTAATTTTGGTCTTAGCCTTCAATCTCTGAGCATTGTAGAGGCCGCCATCTGAGCGTGAGTGAATGTATATACCACCATCCTGATCACGAAATGCATATTTCAGTAGAAGTGAAAAGTATATTCCAAAGAGGGTGGGAGCTAGTACACAACCTTGCTTAACTCCACTCTTGATTTCAAATTCTTCAGAAGTTGCACCATCAAACTTGATTATACCCTTCATGCCTGTGTGGAACGATTCCACAATGGACAGAAGAGTTGGTGGGCAGCCAATCTTCTTTAGTGCCTTGAACAGACCCTCACGACTGACCAAATCAAATGCCTTTGTGAGGTCGATGAAGGCAATAAACAGTGGTTGATTCTGTTCACGGCATTTTTCTTGCATTTGTCGCAATGAGAATATCATATCAGTGGTAGACCGGTTCTGTCGAAAGCCACACTGTGATTCGGGGTAGACTTGATCTCCTAGGACTTGAAGTCTGCGCAGAACAATTCTGGCAAATACTTTTCCAACAATACACAGAAGTGAGATACCCCTATAGTTGTTAGCAGTCGCTCCGATCGCCCTTGTTCTTGTACAGCGTTATGATGCTTGAATCTTTGAAATCCTGTGGGACTTGTCCTTCACGCCAGCATAGCTCTATTAGCTGGTGGATCTGTAGAGTGAGTGTGTCTTGCCCACTCCTGATAACCTCTATTGGAATCCCATCCTTACCTGGAGCCTTGCCAGATGCAAGTTCATTTATAGCACACTTAACTTCTGTTATGGTGGGAAGTGTGTCCAGGTGGTCAAGAGTTGGTAGAGCCTCTATGGCGTTGAAGGGCATCATCCGCTAGTTTGGTCTCACTTGAGTAAAGCTCCAAATAGTGCTCTACCCATCTGTCCATCTGCTGTTTCTTATCAGTGATGACTTCTCCAGTCAAGGTTTTCAAGCGGTGCACTTCTTTTGATCACTGGACCACAGGCTTTCTTTATTCCTTCATACATGCTTCTTATGTCTCCCTTATCACTTGCGATTTGAATGGACTCACATAACTTGATCCAATAATCATTTGCACACTGCCTGGCAGCCTTTTGCACATCCTTCCTAGCTTGCCTTAGCTCACTCAGAGTGTTACGCGTTGGTCTTTCCTTGTTTCTTAAGAGAGCTTTCTTCTTCTTATCAATCAAGGGCTGCAGAGTCTCACTGTTGGCCGCAAACCAGTATAGCAGGTATACGTACAAAACAACAACACATTTGCACACTTATACACAAATACAAACCAGATTTCATCCTACTACAAGAGACAAATATACATTCAGATACACATGGCGCACAAATTACAAGACAATTAGGACTGAGACATGCATTTTTCAGTTTGGCGGTCCACAACACAGGGTCTGGGACAGCCATACTACAAACATCAGATAGGTGGAACATACTCAAAACAAATCGGGATAGCCAGGGTAGAATCAACATAATACAAATAAGTAACAATTCAAACACATATACCATTGTCAACATTCATGCACCACCAAATTATAACTACCAACCACAATTCTATGAAGAACTTGACACACTACTCACACATACATACAGAGGACAGAACATAATACTCTGTGGAGATTTCAACTGTGTATTACAGGCACTGGATATAGTAGGCGGAGAAATGAAGACACAGGTAAGGAGAATGAACGGAGAAGGCACAACCCAGATAGAGACATTGCAAAACATTTTAGACACACACACCTTAATAGACACATTCAGACACAAACATCCAAATAAGCGAGAAATAACACACACAGATAAAATAGACCACACGGGAAGAAGATTATATAGGATATATATACCCGCAACACACCACATAATAAACACTCAGCACCTACAAGAGACATTACAGTACACAGACCATAAAGCCATATTAGCACACATCAGTTCAAGCAACATAAACACACACACATTTAAACGTTCACCACATTGGAAATTTAACAACACACTTCTTAAGAATGAAAAATACGTAAAATACATGACACAACTTTTACACATATACACCGACCACATACCGACTGATAACACCAGACAATACTGGGACTTATTAAAAAATACAATACGAAGCAGAACACAGCAACTAGCATCCATCATTCACAAGGACAGATTAAGACAGGAAGAACTTATACAAACAGCCATACAGCTGACAAAACAGACAGACAGCAATGCACCACACTTACACACACTAGAGGAACAGCTAGAGCAGCACCAACAACACAGATATCTGGGTGCTCTCCTGAGAACAAAGCTCAACACAATCATACAAGAGACCCCCAGTAAACAATACATGGCAATTGAACAAAATATACAGCATGGCAGACAAATAGGCAAAATAGTAGACATGCAAGGGAATATGCAAACAGAACCAGCACAAATAACAGAAGCATTCAATCAATACTATACTCAACTGTTTACAGCAGAGACAATAGACACACAGACACAAGACACTTTTCTACAATATAGTAAAAAGCTGTCAGATGAAGACAGAGACAGGCTAGACACAAAACTAACACTGGCTGACATAACGAACGCACTCAGCAAAATTAACAAGGACAAGACACCAGGGCCGGACCGTTTAACGATAGAATTCTACCAACACTTCTTGCCTATCTTAAGTGGTCTTCGTCTTATAGTCTATCAAGACGCCTTTGATAAACAACAACTACCAGATAGCTGCAACATGTCTTAAATCGCACTCATACCCAAAAACAATACAGACAAAACACATATGAAAAATTATAGACCAATATCACTTCTGAACACAGACTATAAAATACTTACCAAGGCACTGACCCAGAAACTTAGACCCTACATGCCAAAGCTCATACACCCTGACCAACAATGCGGAGTACTACATAGAAACATACACCAACACACACATTTCATTAGAGACATCATCACATACACACAGGAGAAAGACTGTCAAGCTTCCCTTTTGTCCTTAGATCAGGAGAAGGCCTTTGACAGAATCTCCCACTCTTATCTACACAAGACATTAACAGAATGCAACTTAGGAATATACTTTAGGAGGTGGATAGAGATCCTGTACCGGAATCCTGAGAGTAAGGTGTTGGTTAACCACACACTCACTGCAGGGTTCCGGCTGACAAGATCGGTGAGACAAGGATGTCCTCTGTCGCCACTCCTATATGTACTGGTTTTAGAACCACTACTAGAAGCAATCAGACAAGACACCAACATCACAGGCACATTCATACCAGGCGGAGGAGAACGGAAGTTGCTTGCATATGCAGATGACACCGTTTTCTTCCCCGCCAACAACACATCCATCACAAAGATACTCCATACATTTACACAATTTGGTAAAGGGAGTGGAGCAAAATTAAACATAAACAAATCATACATAATGGGTCTCGGAAAATGGAGGAATAAAGCCGATTTTCCTCCACACCTAACAGCCACAGACAATATTAAGATATATGGCATCACATTTCACAGCAACTCCAGACAGATACACGCACAAACATGGTAAAACCTCACACAAAAAATCATAGACATGCTACACAGATACAAGTACAAGACATCTACAATTTTCGGCAGGAGCATCATTGTCAACACTTTCATTATTCCCAAAATTATATATTTAGTTACAGTACTAGACCCTCCAAGACAGACAATCACAGACATCAACAAGCAAATCAGACGTTTCATCTTTGGCAACACAATTTACTGCATACAGCATAAATCAAAAATCACACAAATATTCAAAACCACTTAGAGAAAAGGGAATATACACGTTTCAAATTTGTCTGTGGGATTTGGATAAGGTATACAAACATAGAGATATATCTAAATATGTATTAGTTTGTGCATGCATAGATATGTCTGTGCATATACGTATAAGTAGGTATGCGTGTGTGTGTGTGTGTGTGTGTGTGTGTGTGTGTGTGTGTGTGTGTGTGTGTGTGTGTGCATGTGTGTGTGAAAATATACACATAAATGTGTATGTATAATTGGTATGTATATATCTCTGTCGGTAATGTCTGTTTTGATCTATGTTTGACACCTAGTCAGGCGTGGATAAACGTATAGTTTTCATAAATGCGTGACGAAAAATAATTTGAATTTAATGGCGGAAAGCAATAGGGATGGCAGCGTCAACTTTTACTTTGATTCAGACAAGTGATTGTGTGTTCATGCTGCTGTTTTCGTGTAGTATTATTATCATGTTAATATTATTTGAAAGGAAAAAAAAATGTTAGAATTTTATTTCTGTATCATCATCATCATCATCATCATCATCATCATCATCATCATCATCATCATCATCATCATCATCATCATCATCATCATCATCATCATCATCATCATCATCATCATCATCGTCGTCATCATCATCATCATCATCATCATCATCATCATCATCATCATCGTCATCATCATCAAGTAATGTGTAGGCAATTGCACATGCCATAAATGTAATATTATCGCATATGTGTATATTATTGCATTTGTTGTATTCGGGAATTTTAAAGGAAAACATGAATTTAAAAAAAAAATGTTTTACAGGCCAAATAATCTGACAATTTATTATTATTATTATTTATTATTATTACTTATTATTATTAATACGTTTATTACTACTGATACCATTATTATTAATTTTCCCATTATTATATTTGAATATGCAACATGAAATATATTGTGGATGTGTGTCTGTGTTGTTGGCAGTAACATATGTATGCGTCTGGGTGTGGATGCAGGTGTGTGTGTGGTGCATGTATTTGCGCGCGCATGTGTACGAGTGTGTGTTTGTGTGTGTGTGCGCGCGCGTTTACATGCACTATGCCATAAATGTCATAATATAACTGTATATATGTATGTATTTGCTTTGTTCACACATGTGACACCTAACACTAACAAACGGCAACGCTCTGTAATATACACAAACAAAAGAAACACACATTACACCTTGTAAATATACATTGATTTGTATGAAGTAAACGTTTTAAAAAAAAAAAAATATTTGAGTGACCTGTGTTAGGTCAACCACCCAAAAAAAAAATGTAGTCAATGAGATAAAAAAAAAAAAAAAATACAGGTCAAATGTCTGAAAAAGGAGAAGTGCAGCATTAACAAGAGTTCAGGATAATGGGGCAATTGCTAAAAATGTTTTCAAAAGAGTGCCCAACATGGAGAGTTCTTGATACGATTTCATCTTGCTGCCACATAGTTACATCCAGAGTAAATAACCTATCGACATTATTTTCTGCCAGAATGTGAACTATATAATAAATAAAACAAACAAAAAAAAAAAAAAAAAGATTCTCGGCCTTTGGCTAAAATCAAAGTGCATTTGCTGCCCACACCCAGTAGTGAACTTGGTCAGGTCGGAGGCCAGGATGATCAAAACTCTTCACATATCCTCACATTAGATGTGGGCCTGGTGGACCACTGTCAGACTAAGGGCCCACAAAAAAAAACAAAAAACAAATAGGGGAAGCGGGGGAACCAGATTGTCTGGAGTAACAGGTAACCCCCCCCCCCCCCCCCCACCGCCCCCCACCCCCACCCCACCCCCAAATAAATAAAACGATTCTCACATTGTTTTCCGTCCGTATAACTAGAGAGGCCATTGTCTGGAATTCACAGGCCAGCATAAATAGAGGAAGCTGTAAGACACAGGGAGAAGAGAAGTAAAAACATAAATGCATATATGAGTAAGATATGGGCTCAGCTGCATGGGATAGCTTACTGGTAGGCGGGATTAGAGTTTTGAGTGAGTTGGTGAGGGTCTATAACCATTTTGGGAATAAAGATTGGACGATGGAGAAGACAATCTTCTTGGAGATTCGAAGCTAGTCAACTAACCATAGGCTAATATAATTTATTAATGTCACTGGCGCAAACTTATTAATGTAATCCAATGCTAGATGTCCAGAGTTAGAGGATGCTGGGGATTCACTGCAGCCTGTATCTCATGCGGAGGTTACAATAGTTCTTATCTGAAAGAGAAAGAAAGAGGTGTTGGTTGCTTGGTTGGTTGTATATCCTCCTGAAGACTTAGTTGTAACACTTAAGTGCTATGCATTCTCATTTATTCATTGGTACCCTGCCGTCCTGACAGACGATATACAATGACACAAAGTAGTGCCGCTTTACATAACACAATTACGACACAGGACGTTGCGGTGATTAGCCTTCATCAGCAAACAAAAACATTCACAAAACACAACATATAGTCAAGGAGATCGCCTGTAACTACATTAAAACGTGACGACAGGATGAGAAGATGTTTTAATGTAGTCACAGGAGATCTCTTTGACTATATGTTGTGTTTTGTGAATGTATTTGTTTGCTAATGAAGGCTAATCGCCGTAACGTCCTGTATGTGTCGTAATTCTGTTATATAAAGCTGCACTACTTTGTGTCATTTTATGTTGTTTACATTTCCATAGCTTTACTGCAGTTCCACCAAATTTTATTCACATTTTAACAGACGATAGCTCGTTACATTGTACTTCGAAAAAGTATAATAACTACAACCAGACCATAGATGGAGTTGTACCTCTCTATAGCACAAAGCCTGGGCTGAATTGTAGATCCCATGTCTTGCCCATGCAGCATGATTCTTTTCTCGATCTGCCTAGTTTACTGCAGAGGAAAGGTAGCATAAATACATATGGAACAAGACAAGCTGCAGAATCTTCCAGATCGCCAAAGAAATGTTCTAACTGTCCGCCTATTGGAGATTCGATCCTAGTCCAATTGCCGACCAAGCCAAGCCTTAGGGCTTGATCTGCTCTGCCATCACATTATGTTTTAGGATGCATTTTCTAGCACCAGGATAAGGCCTGTACCCTCCCGATTGCGCTCCTCCGCCTGAAACAGTTGACACAATGTGAAGCGTCGGGTTTTGTGAGGGTCGCCCAACGTTCGGCGTTAATAGTAAGCAGATTGTACCGTCTTCTTTCATAAAGTAGCTCGGTCATATCTAAGACCTTACACCAATACACTCTCATAAGAAGGCTTATATTGTTTATGTATAAGGATACAGTGTCATGGATCGACTCTGGGACCACAAGCAGAGGTATCCAAATAGTATCAGAAGCACTGGTTTAGTAAAAGTGTTAAATGAATTCAGGGTAAGCTCTCGGGATCTCTTTTCTGTAACATGCACGATTGAAGACCATGTAGGTACAATAATTTCACCCGGACGATAAGTAAACAACTCTTGCTGGAGATATTTTGTAGTTTTCATGAACTCGTCATATCAGAATTAATGTTTGCTTAGTCGCTATCTTGTTTGTGCCACAACTGCAAGCACACTGACCGTGTTCATTGTGACTCAGAGCAGCAGGTTATGCCAGTAACTGTAAATATACGCCATTGGGAAGATTAGAAACAGAGATTAATGTAGAACGAACGAACGAACGAACTTTATTTCATTAGAGTTTCGTTTAGAGTTGAGCTGAGGTGAGCAGAGTCAAGAACAGACATCACAGCACTCGGTACATTCTCATACGTGCTCCATCCTCATCTGCGAAGAGTCCCAATACTAATATTAACAGTAGCAGTCTAATGTCAACAACCAAAATGTACCAGATATGAAAATATCTAATCTTAACTATTTTTTTCTTGTGCTGAAAGCGAAAATGATATTTAAAAATGTTTATTGGCTCTATGTTTCAAGATATATGCTAATAATTTATTTAATTACGGTCAAGTTATATATGTGACTCAACTGTGGTGAGGTGACATTTTTATGACAAAAATCGAAATATAACTAAAGTGATTAAGAAAGTGTAGTTTGCATTCTGGCTGCAGACATGGAGATGAAGATAAGAGCTGAGCGCCACACATGAGCTGCAATACATGTACAGCACATCTTAAACTGTGGTTAACTGGCAATAGGCAAGCTATGCCTTTTGCAATCCCAATGATTTGGAGAGAGCCCACTGATAATCTCAACAACTGTTACTTGTACATGGTCTCTCCAATTTGGAAAGGCATATCAAAGAGGAAAAAAAACGGGTCTCTGGAATATCAAAACATCCCCTCTACAATACGTCCGGTACCACATAGTGATGACCTACCAGTTCTCAAAGTGTCATAATCATTTTCAGCTGCTTCCACTAATAAAGAAGAGGACATTTGTGGTCCTGAACCATCAATCTCAAGCGACCCAGATTATAAGCAAACTACATCCACTAAACCACACTTAATAACCGAAAGTGAACTGAATCATCGTGTAAGAGATCAGAATTTACAGAAAGAACAAAGCGGAGCTTTTAGGTTTAAGATTACAACAGTTGAATCTCCTGGCAGAAGATGTTAGAATGCATGTGTATAGGAACCGCCATAAGCTGCTTATGACATTCTTTTGCAATTGTTGTGACTTGTCTGCGTGCAACAACATTTCTGGTTTTAAGACAGACCTCAAAATCAATTATAAACCGGAAGAGTGGAGGTTTTCATTGATTCATCCATGACGAGTCTTAAAGTTGCTCTGTTTAATAATAGTAATGTATTATCGTCAATTCCAGTTGGTCACGCAGTTCATATGAAAGAAACTTATGAAATCATTAAGCAGTTTTTGAAGTGTATAAACTACGACCATTGCCACATCGCGTTTAGACAGAATGACGTCATCGGAAAATGCGGTAGAAAATGATATAGGGAAAACCCCACAAGAAACTAAGGAAACTTAGAAACAGGGAACGTCAGACAACAACAGAGAAGGACAACGGAGAGGACCTTGTGTGATTCGGCTGAGGCGCGACATATTGTGTGAAGCCCGTGTTCGTTTGGAGATTTGGTTGTGAGAAGGCAAAGGCTTGGCTGAGGACTATCAGGTGGAGGATGTCTAACGAGGAAAGTATCAATATCGAGCAGAGGACCTGAAGGCAGGGAATACCTAGACAATCTGTGAAAATGAGAGCAGCGAGATAGATTGAGCTCCTAACTACAGTCGGACATTACTGGGATAGAGTCGTAAATATTTTGTGTGAATGCCGTTCCTGTGTTAAAAGGGACAATTCATTTTCCTCGACGAATCCATTGTATTGATCCAGCGCATCATTAAAAGAATGTGTGAGTACTGTTGTTTAGGATGGCGTCGGTTGATTCTTCGCATTTACAGTTCGAGCTTATTATTGCTTCAACGTTAACGTTGCCAATTTGATAATTGCGGGAGTTGCGTTGTGGCAGATGTGGTGGCATCGATCCGGTGCTCAAGATATTGATTATCAAGTAAATTATTGTCAAGATAACCCCTACCAGAATAGTCGAAAGTGAAGAACGCATAAATAAAGATGAATGCACACCATAACTCAAAGTAACGCACGGTGCAACACGGGAACTGAAAGAGCGCAGGAAGATGCGGTGCTTAAATATGTCGGCCAAATAATGAACTGAGTCAGAAAACAGAGCAGGAATTCATAAGGAATAGTGTTATTCTTAAAATATCGGAGCAAGGTAAGAGAAACATTATAACGCATATTGTTATATACCGTTGTATCGGACACATACAAGAGAGCTGACGTGCCTAAAAATGTACGAACGCCACAATATTCACGGAGATAGTTGCACGTCACAGAAAGAAAACACTATTATTTATACTACACGCACCATTTGTAGCATACTAAAGAACACGACACTGCATTAATGAAGAAACGCTGATATAAACAGTGCAGCCTACAAACATTGGATATTTATACGCACATTGAGTTATTTGTATGAACTAGGTACACAGTTGACACGACACACCAGACACTTGAACATATTAGATACGCAACTGTCAACGAAGAAAATGACACCAAACATGATGATACTTGCTGCCGACACTCTATCATAAATTGATTATTGGCGCAAAGGACATTCGTTACTAACGCGATTTTTTATACAATTCTCCGAACACTTACATTTGCGGACATCAAAACCCCAGTCACAAAAATATCTATTTATATACATTGTTCATATCATGGATTCGTGGCTGCCACCAACTCTGCATCATTACTATATGGACATAAGACATATTATTTACACATAATGTATGTTGGAGGAAATCTGGAGATGAACTGCACACGTTGAACTGTCCCTCCACACCTTTGCTTCCCTCAACATAATCCACTCAGGACATTTTCCCTCACCGATACTTCCCTCCACAAGATTCCCTCACGTCCATTTTCACTATGTTTACCACTTGCTACACGTGACATTTATGATGCCATTAACGGGAAAGTAAACATGCTCAGGGATCTTACGTCGTACACATTGCGTTGAGTCAAGCATTTATCAACGTCATTCCAGTAATCAAGGTCGTCACGGGGACACTGTCGCTGGCTGTTAGAGACGTTGAAGCAGCATTTCGTTTATCACGGTGCCATTTCAATATATTGGACGGACACCGCACTTGCATATAATCAACGCAGTATAATCGACGCTTCCTTCCATCGTCAGTCTTTGGGAAATCTGAATTTTATTGAGACGCTCATCTGGACATTGTTCACAGGATCTTTCATGAAGAGGTACCTACATTTCGAATGGCACTTCTAAGCGGACGTCAACACATTATCGGACATTGTCACGGACACATCAGTCAACCTACTTCGGGATCAGACAGTCATCATACTGTGAACATTCTTTTACACGGATATACTGCACACGTCATTAAGGACAAATTGTAAGACATACAGGACAGTTCACACATCAGTTAACTTATTCTGGACTTTAAATACGCAACTACATTTAGTCACTGCGGGTATCATACATTCAGATACCCACTTCAACTGGTCAACCAGGATTTATCTAGTTAAGGCCAGTACATTTGCTGTTTGTTGTTATATAACTGTGGTCTGTTTGGGTGTCTGATATATAACATATTTTTTCTTCCGATAGCCGACTCCGTAGTTATTTAACAAAGCGGGAGATTGAAGCGCTATCTGAAGGTCACATGAGTTTATTTATCTGACATTCAGACACGTTATTTACTGACGGCTTGTCAGCTTGTTACAAATATATTTTTCATGACGAACTCGCGATTCGTTGGTAGTATATTAAATTTTTTCGCGCTGTACCGTTAGGCATTTACATTCCTTATTCTATCACGTCTCCTTATTTATATGTGATTAAATATTATGTTGGTATGTCACTTCGTAGTTCGTTATCGTAACAGCATCATTGTTGTGTCATATATATTCTTTATATTGAATATATTTTTACTACTAATTTCTAGTATTTACATAAAGTAACACTTAGGACATTTTTATCGCATTAAGATTGCTGAATTTCTGTTGCTGAATTATTGTTGAGTTGAAGTTGACAACAATTGTGGTTGGATATTACATACTATATTTTATATGTACTTCCATATTGTCTGTTTCTTTTGTATTCTTTGCACACTCCTCTATCATATTTCAGCTAGATAAGTTATTGCACAGGTAGGACAAGATGTCGATATTTCAAGACTACATAAAGATAGGTAAGACGTTGGGTTTAACCGGTTCAAGGCTCAGGAATTATGCAATACAGAAAACGGAAAAATTAGAGGGGGTTGTAAAGGAGCAAAGAAGGAAACAGGGACAAATTTATGAAACGAACACAGTATTCATCATTGACGATGACGAAAACACTCTTGTTACGCAACAAGCATGGGTCAATAACATATCAACGACCTGCATTAGGGATACTTCATCAGTTATTGTGGGAGTCGATCACAGGTTAATAAACGAAAGTGATTACACAGGTGAGAATATTGGTTGCAGAACATTCGGAGGTACTATAGAAACATACAAAACCGCATGGGTCATGATTGATTGCCCATATTACAAAGGTAAAGTATGTGCTGCTGTATTACCAAACCCTGGTGCTGGGTTAATAGTGGGTAATATCCCGAATGTCAAAGATTTAGTTCAGAAAGTAACCATCGAACGCAAACCTGACGAGACACTCACAAGTACCCAAACGACGCCTGAAGAAGAAGAAAATAAAGAAGAAGAAAACACACAATTAAAACAAGTTAGACCAACTGGTAACGAAAATGAGCTAACACAAATGTGTGATAACGCAACAGAAACGAATCGTATAAACCAGGATATGCACGAGATAAACGAACATTCTTCATCATATCAGAAACAGATGAAACGTGATTATTTGTCTTTTAATGACATCTTTTTGAAACATGCTAAAAAGAGAATAAAACTTACACGCACTGGTTGTTGCACGCAAAAGTCACATACACAACACGCACAACCCATTAAACAGTCAAAATGGGATATCATAACCATGATTGTTACTCAGATTATAACTTTGATTAAGCCAACCATATCACAGGCTATATGTGTCATCATGAACACATACACACGAACAAAGATATATGTTATGTGCAACAGTACATACATATACGCACAGCTCAAGAAACATTGTACACACGGTTTCTTACGAATAAAAAGACATATCGTGGACATGCATACAGAAGGCAAGAAGTGTAGCACAAATATACACACAAAAGGCAAGAAATGTATTACATACATACGCACAGGAGTCACAAAGTGTATCACAAACATACAAACAAAAGTCAGGAGATGCATCACACATATGCACGCTGAAGTTAAAAAGTGTGCCACAAACATGTACGCAAAATTAAAAACATACATTACTTGCGGCATTACAACTATCCATTCACAAGTTAAAAGAAGCTACACACAAACCAGAAAGAAACTTATAAATTGGTTAACAGACACAAAGAAATACACCACAAACACTTGTGCGCAAGTCAAAACAAAGGGAATAAACTTTAGCAGACAAACAAAACTATACGTTACGAAGTTAAAAGGTAAATGCAAAGAACATTACAGAAAACAAACTACACTTATATTTGCTTACTTCGGTTACTTGTCTCACTTCTGGTACAGATTTGCCAAACATACCTCATTGTACGGTATGCATTACATATCATACACAAGAGTGAAAGCTAAAACATTGTTCCAATCAACAAAGTTACAATGTACAAATATTGGCATGAGTGCAGAAGAGAGATTCTACAGATTTGAAAGAAAGAAAGAAAGAAAGAAAATGAATCAAAGAAAGAATAAAAGGAAAAATAGAAAAATAAAATGGGATGAAAGTGTTAGGTTTATATCAACACATAATACACTACAGACACATTAGGGTCTTACAAAAGAAGTTGTTCTGAATTTCGCCGATATAAAGCTATACTTTTCAGAATTTGCCACACTATCTCTGTTATACCTTATTTTACAATCTTATGATAGCAAACGTAATCCTATTCTCTACTTTATCACTAGCATTATCAATCTGAATATTAATTGGTTTAAATATTTATCCTTGTTTAATCCGAATATTATATTATATTTCTTATTTATTTCGTAGAAGATCTTACGGATTATTATTCTGTGAAAGTCTACGATGTTAAGATCTGCCAAATTCTAGACGATGATAATATTCTTAAAGATCTTCTTAGTCGTCTCTAAAAAAAAAAAAAAATTATGTATATTATATTTTCTTACTTATTGTCTGCGTTCGTGTTTGGATTTTCGTTAGGCTGATTAACATATGTTGCATACATTCACCCAGGTAGATTACTGTTGAAAACAACAAATTGCGAATTATGTGAAATTTGTTAGTGTTGTGCGGATATGTACATAGTTTGTTTAATTCGTTCTTTGGCAGGGACATTGTTCGCCATGACGAAGTGACACACTGCACAGTCGAGTGTGCAATTAACCATGTGCGCTGTAATTGATGAACTATACCTGAACATTTCTGGATTATCGGAAATCGTTTGTATTTCTAAAATAATGTTATGTCATATTATTACAGCATATTCGCGGTAAACATTGATAGTTATAGTGCTATTTCGTGGATCGAAACCTGACTATTGATGAGAGTGTATGTGTTGAACACTGATACAGTAGATGAAAATAGACACGGTTTTCGTCGCGAAACGACATATGTCAATATTAATTGTACCCTTGTGATCACTACTTGAGTAACATTATTCATTTCATTAATCATTATTAATTTATTGCTAATGCGTAGCATAGAATTATATATATATTTTCTTTCACATAATTTCAGTTCATAGAGTTAAGTAGTTACATATTCTTATTATTATTATTGTTCATATTTAGTACTTAATTATACATATGATGGGTCATAGATTTTTCAATTCTCATTGTGATCGCCATTGCCAAGTATAGCCACCACATTATGAAATACGCCGTTATATGATATTGTCACTCGGTCATTATTGCCACACCTACACAAAGAGTTTATGATGACGTCTCTAAAGAGCATTTACCTCGATTACGCCTAAAATTATGACGTCATAATACTGGTACCTCACCTACCCGTTTGATGAGATTAAGATTCACGACATAGCAGTCGAGATAACTGCACAGATGGTTACAAGATAATAGTAGATGCAACTGGTACCTGTTTATTCCTCACGTCCCCTTACTCCAGGTTTTGACCTAGAGAAGGACGCTTGTCCTTAGGGACAAATGAGGGACTGATCTTTATGATTAGTTAGTACAGCCTCCCCATGGGCTGTATACACGACATCTACCGTTGGTGTGTAGATTGGAGGGCGTGCCCGTTATATATTTTTTTTTATTTTGTGGGTAATGGATAGGTGTCCATAGCATCTTGCTAGTCCGATAAAAGTCATTGTGTCTGCACTGCTATGTGTCAGGTTAATTCTCTTGATGAAAAAATGAAAAATGATTTCATCATTTTAAAAGGGAGGGGGGCATACTGCCACATGGCGTTTAGACAGAATGACGTCATCGGAAAATGCGGTAGAAAATGATATAGGGAAAACCCCACAAGAAACTAAGGAAACTTAGAAACAGGGAACGTCAGACGACAACAGAGAAGGACAACGGAGAGGACCTTGGGGTGATTCGGCTGTGGCGCGACATATTGTGTGAAGCCCGTGTTCGTTTGGAGATTTGGTTGTGAGAAGGCAAAGGCTTGGCTGAGGACTATCAGGTGGAGGATATCTAACGAAGAAAGTGTCAATATCTGAGCAGAGGACCTGAAGGCATGGAACACCTAGACAATCTGTGAAAATGAGAACAGCGAGATAGATTGAGCTCCTAACTACAGTCGGACATTACTGGGATAGAGTCGTAAATATTTTGTGTGAATGCCGTTCCTGTGTTAAAAGGGACAATTCATTTTCCTCGACGAATCCATTGTATTGATCCAGCGCATCATTAAAAGAATGTGTGAGTACTGTTGTTTAGTATGGCGTCGGTTGATTCTTCGCATTTACAGTTCGAGCTTATTATTGCTTCAACGTTAACGTTGCCAATTTGATAATTGCGGGAGTTGCGTTGTGGCAACCATCATCACTGGTATCTTTGCGGTAACTTAAATGTGGTCGCTCTTTTGCTTGGACTACAGGGGGGATACACCAGAAAGGTTGTTTTCTCTGTGAGAGGTTATCCGTGCGCAAATTTGGAAACGTCGTCGAGTTTCTAAGAGTGTTGCATAGGAAGGAAAAGGAGCATGGCTAGCATTTATGTCAGTGGTGGACAATTTTTATGAAACAACAGATCTGAGGTGCGGCTGGCCAAATGGCTAGAATGCGGACGCTGCTTCGCGAGACTCGGAGTTGAATCCTCGGTAAGGTGTGGAATTTTTTTTTTTCTGTCGGAGGCAGAAAGAAATCCCTAACAGTTTGCGGCGACTGCACTAGCCATGCGGACTTAATTCCTCAGGTTCAAGACCCCACTGCCATACACCGCAGGTACTATATAGGCAGTAAATTAAAATGACAGACAGACAACAAATCTGATAATTTCAATGAAATTGTAGAAAACCTCCTTCTAAGGAATAAGAGTCTTGGCTTTCTTGGGTGTCTTTAAAAATTCATTTTCTGGATTCTCATCTGGATTTCTTTGTGCCAAACTGTGGAGCTGTCGGTGATGAGCATGATGCACGATTTCACCAAGACATAACTGCTATGGAGACAATGTATGAAGGCAATTGGAGCTCTTCAATTATTGCTGGTTCTGTTGGACAGTGACATGAGACCCATACCTCGTGGATTTATTACAAGAAACAAGCAAATAGTGCGCCAACAGCGACTGAATAATGACGGAATTGGTTCATTGTGCCTTGTTAAAGCATTATATGTGAACTTTAAATAATGTTTTTATTTTTTCTATCATTTTATGTTAACATATCAGTTAATTGGGTATTTAACCTCAATATGCATAATGCTAAAGTAGAAAGACTAACTGTTCACCTTAGAGAATTAAACAAGCTACATTATTTGTAATAATGGAGTGTAAATTCGTCATTATGTTTTTAAAAAAAAAGAGCCAATTGGTGAATTTCATTATGATATGTGAAATCAGCACGTCAAAATCAATCAGAAATAGTGTATTTAAATTCTGATACAAATAACTTTTGAAAATGTGTTGACTAGTGTCATATGTCCATCGAATGTTTATTTGGAATTTTTAGTATCTCTCCCTGCAGCACCATTCTCTCCAGGCCTTGATGGTCTACCCCAGAGGTTCCCAGACCACCAACCGCGGGCCACTTGTGGCCCGCCAGCTTAAAGAAAGTGGCACGCAAGACCTCGTTATTTAATATAATATATTTTAATAATTCTAAAATTGCACTCGCAGCGCCCCGTTAGCGTGCGATAATTTACACTGCTCGTGGTTGTTATGCTCAGATATTATCGAATGCGCCTGTTCAGTTCGCAATGAAACGTTATGAAGTTTCTAATATCAGCTTTGTCGAACAATCAAAGTGCGCGAGGCGCCATGTCGTCGTCTGTTACAACTGTTTAACAGAGTTGACAGTATTGTGTTGAAATTATATTTTTTCAAAGAAAAATTAACCATTAAAGCTTATAAACATGAGAGTGGACAATCTAAATTCTAACAATGGTAAAAAGCGAAAATGTGAAGACATTGCTTGTCGTGAATTCAATGAAGATTGGACGGAGAAATTTATGTTTATGCCTAGCCGTAGTGGTAAACCAGTTTGCTTACTCTGCGGATTTTGTGGTTCTGTTACCAAAAAAGAAAAACAACATCTGGAACGATACTTCACGACCACACATTCAGACATAAATGCTCAATATCCGATCAATTCGGAATTAAGAAAAGATTTCATAGCTATAAAAGAAATGTGTCTGACCAGGCAGCAGTCATTTTTCACCAAGGCTAACGAACAGACCAAGAGTGCTGTTGTTGCGTCGTACGAAGTCGCTCTTCTGTTGGCTCGCAAAAAGAAGCCGTTCACCGATGCAGAAGAAATAATCAAGAATTACCTTAAAATTGGATTGGTACTTGAATGCTTGGCGATAAAAAGTATGAAACAAAATTTTATCAGATTCCTTTGTCTAATAATACTATGGTCAGGCGAGTTGAAGTATTAGCCAAAGATGTTCATCGTCAAATAGCAGCATATATTTTTTCTGGCAAAGCTAAGGTCGCAATTTTGTTTCGAGCAACAAACGATAATGTTGAAGTCACTGAAGACCTTCTAAGACTTGAATCGATGCATGCCACTACCAAAGGGACTGACCTGTTTGAAACTCTGAAGTTGTGTGTATAGAAAAACAACATATACTGGACCAAATTTGATAGTGTATGCATAGACGGTGCTCCGGCTTTGACGGGTAAAAATTCTGGATGTCTAGCATTAATGGAACAGTTTCTTGGCCGCACTATATTAAAATATCATTGTATCATTCACCAAGAAGCTCTGTGTGGAAAGACGTTAAATCTGAAACATGTTATGGATGTTGTTCTGGGATGTGTGAGCAAAATTCGAAGTAAGGCGCTAAATAGGCGCGAGGTCAGACAGTTTCTATCAGACCTGAACGAGGAATAAGATGAGCTACTGTTACACTGTGGTGTCAGAAGGCTATATAAAGGGAAAGTTCTGTCACGTTTCTGGGCACTGAAAAAATAGTGTCTGTCTGATTTGTATAAAATTAATGAATTTTCTACAGAACGGAAATGTCTGCTGAACAATGACTGGCTTAATGACCTAGCATTTTTGATGGACATCACGTCTCATTTAAGCTCTTTAAATGCGAGGATCCAGGGAAAAAACCAACTATTCATAAATTTGTGCGATGACATTTCTTCATTTAAAATGAGACTACGACTGTTTATCGGACACCTGACCGAAGGGACTTTAGAGGTGTTTCCAACTCTGAAGACGCTTGTGGGGAAAAGAAATGTGACATGTTACAGTACAAAGTAAAAGTTGAAAGTCTTCTGAATATCTTTCAGTCGAGATTTCAAGAGTTCACAATAGAGGAGGTTAATGTTGCCCTCTTCAAAACTTCGTTCGTATTTCTCGATGCCAAGCTCTGTCATTTACAGAAAAACCTTCAGTACGAGGTAATTGATTTGAAATGAAATTCTACACTGAGATGTAAATTTCTGAAGCTGCCTGCTTCACCTTCAGCTGATCATATGATTTCATTCCGTCGATTATTGCCTGTCGAACAATTTGAACGCTTGCGTTCATTAGCCCAGAGATATATTTATAGTTTTGGTTCGACTTACAGATGTGAGCTGTCATTATCCGCAATCACTGTTATAAAAAAACAAGCAACGTTCTAGACTCACCGACAGTAACCTAGCTGCGCTTATAAATTTGGGCACGACATATTTGTGTCCAGACATTGATAAACTGGCATCTGAACTTAAGTAACTGGTTATGAAGAACAATTACAATTGTAAATTAATTACATTAATAGCGATTTTCGAAACTGATTTAAATTTTATTGTTAAATGAACTTTTGATTTTAAACCCAAAATGACCGCACTGACACGGACTGCTTTTAAAGTTTTAGCATTTTGTTGACGAAAGTTAAGAAAGATAAGAATGATATTGCACGACTTTTATAATTTTATAACGTTGTGGACCGCTTAACTACCGAAATAATTAGATATGGCCCTATGCTTGAAAAGCTTGGGAACTACTGGTCTATCCGTTCTCCTGCATTATACAAATGGTTCCAAATGGGACCGACCACATCTGCCTTATCATGCACCAATACCCCACCGAGCGGTGCAGACCCAGCTAGTCTGTCCGCCTGCTCGCTTCCCAACACACCACCATGTCCTAGGGAAAAATTCACCAGATGCCCTCTTTTTTGATTGTTTAATGGAAGCCTGGCATTCTGTTCAAACATGCCTATCTTCACCTTTCTTAACATACTTTGTGAGTCCGTTATTACTACAACATATGAGTGATGTTTAGCCTCCAGCCAGCGGAACACCGCAGTGACTGCCTCCACGATGTGAATGCACCATGCATAATATATATTGTTTATGCTTACAACATCCATTTGACAATGTTTTTTTCCCCTATGTAAATGTAACAAGCACATTTGATGAATGAAAGATGAGTGATGGAAAGGGCCGAATGTAAGACGGGCCTGCGTGCCCAATTTGCTACCCTTTTAAAATAAAGTTTGTTTGTTTATTTGTTTGTTTTGTTCTCAACTACATGTTGTTGTTTCATATGCCACGCTCTCCTGCACTAAACACCGTCCATCACTACGAACGCCCCCTCCCCCATTCCCCCACCAGGTACTTCTTTTACCTCTTAGCACAGATCCATCCGTGCAGATGATTACATTGCCTTTTCGTGAATTGTCTCGGATCAATTGTTGCATCTCCCATTCAGTGTAGCCCGTCGGCAAATCCCTGCATTCCAGATCCAATTTTATTGTGACTCTGTACAAGTCTGAAATTTCCACTCACATTCTGACCGACTCCTCTCCTCTCTCAAATGTTCTCAAGCATGCACACTTATCTGATCGTGAGCTCTGCTTGAGCCATCCGTGATTTACCTCTGATCAGCCTGTGGCGCTTAACTGTGTCCTGGACTTCATGCAGGGGGTGTTCCATGTTGGGAGCCATTAGGATGGACAGCATGCACACCACTGGCGTGTGCCTTGCGCATCCCAGTATCAACATCCAATTTTCTCAGTAATTCAATGAACATAAAGAACAAAGTAGGAAGAACGTAGAAAGAGAGAACTAGACTAAAGACAGAAAGAAGAAGAAGACCAAGTAGAAGATGCTGATAACGTCATAGGCCCAATATCGATTCTTTTCTGCGGCATGGATTTCCCACTGGCCTACTTTCAGTTTCGAAGGACAATTCAACATCAAATACATCCAGACGATAGCGCCGTGTACACGTCATAAAATAAACCGGCTGTTGCTCATGTGAGTGTGTGTCATGTGGTTACCTGTCCTATGCAGTTATTTCGCTAAACTTAATAGAGTTGTACATCTCTATAATGTGAAACTATTTCTGGCTAGTGTTTACAAACAATCTAGAACTTTATGTAATTGTAACTTGATAAGATTACAAACTCAGTGTAACCCGACATTATAATAACACTTAGAGACCTAAGGAACACACATTGAATGATCAGCCGTTCTCTACCATGTAAGGTATGAAGTGTTGCTTACAGAATTAGACATGTCACTTTTAGTCTAAGCATGTTATCAAATCTGGCTATTAATTTAACAGTCAGCATAGCATGGTTTACACAGGGTGTATACATGTTGCCTCTGTGGAAGAAATGAACTGGCAGTGTTTCGTTGTGGCTATAGTGCATTCGGGCATCTGCTGCAGAATCGTCTGGCACAGACATGATTAATATAATTACAGTTTCAATAAACTATTTAGTTCGTTTATTTTCGTAATAATGGTTTACACACCACATATTTTACCAGACAGTCAGAAACTTGACATGGCAACATTATGCAAATTCCGTAATTGGAAATACCTGAATGAATGACATAACCGTGCTCGACTTCTATTTATATTTTAGAGGATCTTGTCATCATCATGTGCATGGGCGGTCATGTTTCGCCATCTCTTACGATCATCAGGGTTTTGGATCATTTCTGTGTTCTTGTCTCGATTATGCTATGTAGACAGACAGTCCAAATAGTTACCGCTATGTTTCCCCCTCGTTATTTTACCCGTAATATTGCCAGTTGTCACCACGTTCTCCTGTTTATTTCTTCTCATAATATGCACACAGAATATTGACTGTCTATGTCTCATTTCTCTAATCAGTTTACTGTTTTAATTTGTTCCTTGTAGGACTTGCTCATTGGTCTTGTCTGTCTGCCCATGGTATTCTTTACAATTTCCTCAGAAACTAACATTATCACGTTTCATATCAATACAAAAGTGCACGTTCTTTGTAGCACTTCATCACACTCTTTCTCGTTGAAATTGACATCTTTTTATTTGTCATTATGGTTTCCATATTACAAAAGGCTACCATCACCATGGCGATTCTTTTTCTGATATCTTCAAGACACCATCCATCAGATGTTATAACTGTTCCGAGATAGTTGTACTTATTCATTTGTTTAAGAATATTCCAAATTACCAGTATTATGTTGTGGTATTTCCTTCTTCTTAGAGAAGAACATTACATATGTCTTCTTACAGATTAATTCTTTCTTCTTCTCCTTCTGCGTTCATCCGGAGTGTTTTTTTCCAGACGTAATTGCGGTGTGTCTATTAGGCACTCTTGGGCAACCCTTATGCCAACACATCCGAATTTAGCGTGCGTTATTTAAACAGGTTAGCATTCCTAGGGGACTGTCACTGTTGTGGTGCCGTCCACATCCCCAGATGGTCAATTTAGAACGGCCCCCCTCCCCTCCCGACGTGTCTCCACCTTGTTGCAGTGGAGGGCTTGCGTGTCCCAATGACCCCATTAGCTATGCTGACGGTAGCACGACTATGTGTCGGACAGCACTTGGGTTAGGAACCAGACCAAGAGAGACACAACCTGCTGCTTTGCAGGTAGACTGAGGATAGCAGTCAAACGTTCAAACCATTCGCACGAAGGCAGAAATTCTTGGCCCGGACACATACTCTAAGGCTCTCAGCCGAGGGATATGGCTGAACGTCTCTAAGCCATAAACCCTCGGACGTGAGAGCCGGGCCGATACTCACCTACCTCAAAATGGAGGAGAGATACTGAGCACGCTACATTCTTAGTCCAGATACCTGTTCGAAGGCTCTCAGCTGGGGGATATGAGGGATCCCCGGATGAGAGGGCCTGGCCGTTATTCGCTCACTGATTCATAGAGGTAAGGTGCTGAGCCAGCAGCACGTGTAGCCTATCTCGTGAGCGGTTACTAAAGGTGGAAAAGCATGCAATGGTTACGATGAAAGTCTGCATCTACACTCATGGAGTGAGCGTAGTCAAAGGTGGGAGGATTGTCTCGTTCACACGAAATGGAACGCTTGGCTAGCGAATCCATTACGTGGAAGCCTGAAGCGAAAGCTTGCTGAGTGGATATCGCCCTTAACCTGTCCATCCCTGGTTTGTGCTTATGAATGAATCACCAAATAACGAGAAGTATATTGTCAGCTTTACTAAAAACACGATTACAAGGAACAAATTGGACGTTGCGGTCAAAGCCTTCGTCAGCACAGAACAAACAAACACTAACCGACACAAAAACTATATGAAACACTACATGACAATATTAAACTAATTAAAGGTACTTATCTGAATCTCTATTCTAGCTAGGAGCGACTGACACACGTTGGACGACTAGTCAGTAGATTGTAAGGACCGGATGTATGGTCAGCGGGTCAAAGGTCAATAAAATCAGAAGCTCTGCCATTGGCTCGTCCGCTGGGCGGGAGAAAAAGCGGGAGGGGAGTGGGGGAGGAGAGGCGCCCAAGTGGGCGGAAGAGTTAGAATTGCGATAGGCAAAGATGTAAGGACGCAGTACGCAATTGGCAATTCTCGTTGAACGCACGAAACACAGCTGCGGAAGATAACATTGTGATGGTCCTCACATAGGGGCATGGATAGCGGTCATTCAGAAAACGATAGCAAACCATCGAACGCAAAAATGTAGAGAAAGTTGACTGCGACGTCCTGCAAAAGACCTGCGACTACCTATATAGTGGACTATAAACTGGTGGTGGGGTGGGGGTTACGAAGATAAATGAAATTGGTTTGTGCTTAAGCGACCAGTGGCAAACGAAATGCCCAGTACATGGAAATGAGGAATTAAAGCAGCCATTAGCAGGACATGGCAATTCCTCGAGTGAGCCCAGTCTCAGAGCAATATGTGCCGGCTCTGCAATTATGGAAGCCTCCTTGGATAGCGGGGAATGCCCATGGTCTGAACCTGCCTTCCCTTGAGGGTTGACCTTGATGTGTTTGACCGTTCTTCATGACTCAGCACAGCAACAACACGAATGAAACTTCTAACCGACCAGTGTTGGTAGCCATTGAGTACCCGATGAGTATGTGTGTAGAAGACAGTATAAAACCGAATGAAATAAATTCGGATCAAATAGAGGTTGCACCATCGGTACTAGATGATAGCCCAGCTACTAACCAACACTCCTGCGTCTGTCAGCAGCATATTAAAAAGTTAGAGTCAGACCTGAAAGTACTTTTTGATGCCGCCTCTGATAACACAAACAAGACGCCACGATCATTAGTGACTATAACAACCTCAAGTCAGAGGTGACTCTCCTGAGAGAAGAAAATGTTAAACTAAAACACACCGTTGAGACGTTACAACCCTCGCCCACTACTGACCTGGCAGCACACGCAGATAGTCTAGAAGTAACAGAACCAGTCGTAGGCGCGTCAATTACTCAGCCAACCAAAACACATCAGCAAATAGAAAATGTTGCTGTCACATGCCTGTGTTCAGTGGCATTAAGGTGAGTGGCCGTACAAGATAAACAGTTCACGAGATAAAATGGGGCGGATGGTGGGTCCCCCAGAGGGCGTAAATGAGAGGACAGTAATTGAAGGGGCGAGCTGAGAAGAGGTCAGCTGGTGAGACAGACAGTTGGAGCAGTGAGGTTGTGTGTTGTGTGTGAGGCATTGTGGGGGATAGAATTGTTGAAAAGAGAGGGACAAAGATTGACGGAGAGTTAATGTTTGAACTCCGAGCTGAGAGGGAGTGGAGTCTAGACCGGACCAGGAGAAGGTCGTGGTCTGGGAAAGTGAAGAATTGTGACGGAGTTCTGAAGATAACTCCGCACTGTGGGTTCCAGGGATAGTGAGTGGAATTCGAGACCCATAGTGGGTGACTTTGAGTCGGGCCTAGAGAGAGGCTAGTATACCTGTCGTGTGGGACGAGATTTTCGTAGCCTTGAGAGGCAGGGGTATTCGAAGTGTTCCATCAGGGATGGAGATATATTCTTAGAGAATTATTGTTCCTGGATTTATATGCTACATGTGTCTGTGTTAATTCATCATTAAAGGAATATTATGTGCGCAAATTAACGCTTGTTCACTGACTGGTGTTTAGGTGTGATGCAACTTGGTTAATCTGTTGTTCAACCTCATATTGTTACAAGGACATACCCTAGACACAACCATAGCCACTCTATCTGTCACTTAGTCAACATTCACTTTGTGACAGCGAAGATTTTTGAGGGCTGTCCGATCTTGGACTTCGGTATTTTACATCAGTACGAATCAGTTCATTAAGCGCAACAACATGGTTTTCCAAGTTCAATCCAGTAATGGCCAGTAGGCGAAGACAGGATTACAAACCACAGCTGCATTCGGTCAAGGAACACCGTGCAATATTGAGATATCTGTGGGCTCTTCGCTGAAAGAGAGGAGTTATTATCTGTGACTTAGTTCCATCAATTTAGACAGTACTGCGTCAAGAAATTAACAGCAACTCTTTGGTGTGTATAAGACGCCACATCCAAGAAAAACTGTCAGCGCGCGGGGAAAATGCGCGGCGGAGGTCACAGGCGAGCAGTCAGTTCACGTCAAGTCCACTACAGGTAAATTAACGGCGGTCAGCACGCATAAACAGACGAGGCGGGGACGCCAAGAATTAACGCAGGACAAATCGACCGGGAGAGTCGATTGGAGTAGCAGGGGTGTTTGGTCAAGGACAGCACAGGTAAATTCGAGTGGACAAAACAGTGTTTGTAACAAGTGCGGTCAGTCCTAAAGTGTGTGTGTTTGACAGGATTGAACCAAGGATTGAAGAAAATCAAAGATATTGACAGGTGTGTGTGTGTGCTGGAGGCAATCGCACTGTGTTGTTGCAAGTTGACTGGTCAAGATTATTCGACGCAGTAAAGAGGACGGGTGGGTACACCAGCGTCCAGGTACTTGGGAAGTACATGTTTGGATAACAGAGAAAAATTGGCAGTCGCTAATTTGACGGACAGTTGACTGAAGGGGATAGTAACGTTACCCCTACCGCAGCCGGGTGGGGCTGTCAAGTTTGGTTTACGGAGGAATTTTTCACTGAGAGTGATAAAGAGAAATTAGGTTGACCTTGGACGGCAAGGCTGTTTGACAGTGGAAAGTTACTGGGAATTTCCACAGGAGATCGGGATAAACAAGGTTGTTTTGAAAGAAAGCCAGACTTGATGTTTCGTCTTTGTTCAAGCCTTTGTCATCATTATTCTGTTATGAGCAAACAGTTTTAACTTATCGTCATCGCAACCATGGTTGTACTTCTTTGCCGATAAGGATTGATATACCCAAATTTAAAGCGCTGAACATTGCCTGCCATTCTCCTTTTCTTTTTGGTGAATCTTGTCGGGTAACGAAAATCCATAACATTAATGATACAGCGAAGCGCCATCTCCGCAACGAAAGTAACAACATATCGAGAGAACACTTTGGATTATTACAGTGGTACCACCACGTACAGAGAAAGTACAATAACGTTACGGACTGTGTCGAGACAGAACAGTTTGGATATCACTATATCATCGTCAACTTTTCTCGACAGTTGGAACTGGTGATCACCACGTGAATTCACGAACCACTCTACAAAACAACAAGTCGCTTTGAAATCTAGCGTCGTAAACATTTCGGAGAATTTAATACAGACATTTCCAGCATATTGTGAAAAACTATTAACAGCAAAATAAGAACTGTTGGCGACGGATTAATAGGCCCATATTTGTCGGCCAACCAGCTACACATTATTATTTTTTATTGTTTTGCTCCCATCGTCATATTTATTGTTGTCGGGTGTCACGCAATTATTTGTATGTGGTCCAGTGTTTGTCAAGAGTAGGGAATTGTTGGGGTGTTTCTCGAGAGTCGGGATACAGCACAATAATTTATTTGTCTTTCTGGTGCTTACGATATTTTTGTAAGAAAAACGTTAATGAGTTGACGTATCATGCAGGGGCATTGAAATAGTCTTAACCAATATCTAGAGCCGAGTTGTCTGACGTCAGATCTGTGTATATTTTCAGTATATATTCTTTTTCTTTCTCTCTTTCTTTTCGTTATATTTACATATAATATTTGTTGTGTTCGGATATATGTTTTTATTGTGATCTTTCGTCATTTCTGCTGTCTAGTGGTCGTGGTCAATTTATATTTTTATTTTTTACGCGCACTGTGGGTGTCTCTACACAAGCTTGTGGTTGTTACTGTGGTTTATTTCTGTGTCATCATCGTCTCCGTGTACTCAGCTTGTGAAGTCTAGCGTTGGATAGTCATCACTTAGTGTTATCATCCATTTGTGTGTATATGTTTTTATATGTATGTTTAACAATATTTCCAGGGACTTCATGAACTTTTGGTCATAGATATATATACGAGGGAGTATAGGTGATACTTCCCACCTCACTACCTAGTACTTATAGAGTGACTGGGTGAGTACAGAGTGATATTGTAGCACTACGGATTTACGTACACAGGGAGTGCGGGTGTACTTAGGGAAGTGACACAAAGACTAACAGCAGAATCGTCACATTTATAGTTGGCTGACAGACAGCAACGTGTCCACAAGTACAAGATGCCTACTTTAATGGAATATATTGAAGCAGGTGAACGAATAGGCCTGAAGGGTAAAGAGTTACAAGAGTATGCCGAAGCAAAAGAGCAACAACAGATTGAAAGAGACCAGAGACAAGCCGAAAGAGAACAGAGACAGGCAGAACTCGAGGCCAACCGCCTACAGGAAGAAAAGTTAGCCGAGAGAGAACAAAGACAGGCTGAAATGGAAGCCAAGCGTCTACAGGAAGAGAGAGAGACACACATGAGAATGGAAATTGAGAAAGAGAAGATTAAGATGGAAGCAGAAATTGCTATTAAAAAGTTAGAATTTGCATCGAAGGGTCAAAGTGAGGAAAGTAGAAGACCTTCGCAGTCGTCACAGAGATTAAAACTGCCATACTTTACGGACCGAGACAACCTTGAAGCTTATCTTGACAGATATCAGGCATCAGCGAAAGTGTTAGGCATCCCCGAAGACCAGTATGCTATTAGACTAGGGGAGCTTCTTACGGGCAAGGCATTAGACACCATGTTCAATTTACCTGTAGAAGAAAGAAACAACTACACTATCTTACGTCAACGTTTGCTGACTAAGTTCCAACTCACTGAGCATGGATATAGGACAAAGTTTAGACAGTTAGTGCCAGAGACAAATCAAGATTTCACAGACTTTGTTAACACTGTAAAGAATGCATTTAACAAATGGATGGAGCTTGCAGAAGTAGGGAAAGATTTTAATAAATTAGTAGATCTAATGTTAAGAGACAAGGTAGTATCTGCATGCAATTCTAATTTAGTGGCGTTCTTTGAGGAACGGAAGCCAAAGGACATAGACACAATGTCTCAGTTAGGGCAAAACTACATGACTGCACATCCTAACGTATCTATTGGGAAACTAATGAGTGAGGAAATAGTCTGTGCAGCGTACACTAAACAGGACCAGAATCCAGTCATCAGACCAAGGGCGAAAAGCGTGGATTCGGCACAGAAAGGTGAGCAGCAAGAACTTCAAGACAATGGTTTCCGAGGAAACAATGGTGGTAGAGTAGGACGGTACCCATATAGAAGAGGGAACTTCCAGAGACGTCCAAATTATGCCGGATGTTGGAATTGTGGGAGTTGGAGACACAAGGCAGCACAGTGTGATGCACAACCATCAGATGGACCAACGAACAACACTAAAAGGGAGATTACTTGTTTCAAATGTGGAAAGAATGGGCATATCAGCCATCAATGTAGGATGAGAGAAACAGAGCACTCAAATGCAGCGCAAGTAATTGAGACGCTGAACAATGAAGATTGTAGTGGGTGCAAACCTCTTTTTGAAAAAGACAGTCAGCCAGTCCTAATATGTGGTCATACAGTAAAAGCAGGATCAGCAGTGCATGAAGGAGGAAGTCTGAAGATGCATCAGGGATTTGTCAATGATAGACCAGCGTTAACAATTAGGGATTCCGGATGTACGTCTATCGGAGTGAGGAGAAGTTTAATAGATCCCTCGGATTATACAGGGAAAAAGATTAGATGCATAACATTCAACGGCACAGTAGAGTTCTACCCAGTAGCCATAATAACAGTAAAAACACCATATATCACTGGAATAGTGACAGCGTGTGTTTTGGACTCACCAGTGGCTGATTTGATCATAGGAAATGTTATAGGAGTTAAAGATTGTACAGAAGAGGAAGTAGTTTATTGGGACCGAAAATATAGTGTAAGCAGTAACGAGGTAGTTACCACAAGAGAACCTAAATTAGAGAGTATAGCTGAGGTAGGAGAGGCACTTGAAGTAGACACAGGAACTCAGGACAAGGATAGTACAGCTGAGCAGATGAGAATGGATCCCAAATATAGTGCTAATGACTCCCAGAGACAAGATACTACTCTGAACAAATGTTCCCAAGGGTGTAGGAGAGTAGAACATAGGCAGTCAAAGAAAGGTAGAGGGTGCTTTGAGAGGAAGAACAATGTTCTCATTCGCAGGTTTTCAGATAGTAGAACTGTACATGCGCAAGGAGCAGTACCTTTAGCACATAGAGACCGATATACTAGAACAGCTCAGGATAGTGCATGTGCAGGGCACATAGGCATAAGGCGTATGCAGCAGAAAGAAAGGTGCCAGATATATGGGCCAAGATTGAATAAAGAGTTCAGACTAAACAGAGACTCAAGTGTAACAGTACAATATGCAGATAGGAAAGTTGAGTCAGGTCAAAAGAGTGTTCGCGACATTACTGACCTAGGGATAGCAAACAGATGTTGTAATTGTAGAGGTACCATGAGCCATGGGTACATGATAGGTAGACACAGCATCGACAGGAATCAGAGGTGGGTTAATGCAAGAACAGAACCACCTGATATAGGGTCGGTACACAAATAGTATTGTGTGGTCGTGAAGTAGTAATAGACCTGTGGGTACATAAGTATAATGCTTTTCTATGATGTATTATTATTATTATGTGATGTATTAGTTCATGCATTGATACAAAAGATAGAAAGTTGTTTGTATTTATGTGTGGGGATTATGGGAGTTTACTATGAGTATTTGATATATTATTAAGTGTGGTAGCTAGAGTAAGTTGCATTTATACTAACGACTACCCAGGCAATTTGTCTGGGTCACATATTTGATAAGTATGAGTCTCCCAACATTTGAAAACGATGTTTTCTTTTGAGGGTGGGGTAGTGTCACATGCCTGTGTTCAGTGGCATTAAGGTGAGTGGCCGTACAAGATAAACAGTTCACGAGATAAAATGGGGCGGATGGTGGGTCCCCCAGAGGGCGTAAATGAGAGGACAGTAATTGAAGGGGCGAGCTGAGAAGAGGTCAGCTGGTGAAACAGACAGTTGGAGCAGTGAGGTTGTGTGTTGTGTGTGAGGCATTGTGGGGGATAGAATTGTTGAAAAGAGAGGGACAAAGATTGACGGAGAGTTAATGTTTGAACTCCGAGCTGAGAGGGAGTGGAGTCTAGACCGGACCAGGAGAAGGTCGTGGTCTGAGAAAGTGAAGAATTGTGACGGAGTTCTGAAGATAACTCCGCACTGTGGGTTCCAAGGATAGTGAGTGGAATTCGAGACCCATAGTGGGTGACTTTGAGTCGGGCCTAGAGAGAGGCTAGTATACCTGTCGTGTGGGACGAGATTTTCGTAGCCTTGAGAGGCAGGGGTATTCGAAGTGTTCCATCAGGGATGGAGATATATTCTTAGAGAATTATTGTTCCTGGATTTATATGCTACATGTGTCTGTGTTAATTCATCATTAAAGGAATATTATGTGCGCAAATTAACGCTTGTTCACTGACTGGTGTTTGGGTGTGATGCATCTTGGTTAATCTGTTGTTCAACCTCATATTGTTACAAGGACATACCCTAGACACAACCATAGCCACTCTATCTGTCACTTAGTCAACATTCACTTTGTGACAGTTGCTCAACAGCACTCAACATATCCTATCGAAGTAAAGGTCAGCAATAGATTTGAAGCATTACAAGAGCAACTATCAAACAACAGCCTGGACGACAGAGCATTGCCGAGAGAATACGCCCACATTCAAGAAACATCTGATAATCTGCAAGAAGACAGACTACAGCTGGATTGTCACCAATGGCAGAAACAGCGTGCAAGACGTGACACAACCCAACATACACAGAAAACCGACTGAATTCACCCACTTGATAATCGGCGACTGATTGGAGGAACTTACAGCGACCGCATGTCCTTATCAGACACCGAAAAAGCCGCAACAATTCAGCTTCCAGGTGCAGGAGTAGAAAGACTAACAAATAGTATACTTAAACTGGAGGTTAATACATCCATTAAAAAGACAACGATTCATATAGGAATACAAGACACTATGAAAAACCAAAGTATAACAATTTCTCAGTTAAGAACACTTTCTACGTTACACTTTCCCAAATTCTACAGTTTTTTTCTCCTCCATGATACCACCAAGTTATGGCTCTCAACGTCGGTTGGCCGACATAAACAATAACACCCTAGAGACATTTTGCAATCGGTATCGTGTACACTTTATCAACAACACACCCTTCTTCACATCACAGACAGGAGCACCAAGGAAACGATTGTATAGACCAAATACACACAACCACATTAGGAACTAGTCTTCTTGCAAAGAACATTAAATATCCTGAAAGGGCACAAAACCTGACCAACACACAATTGCGAAAAACATTGATTTCTGAAGAACCTAGTCCAACCCAGGCCAGCCCAAACTCCCCCATTTCACCAGGTAAACGTCTGCTGACATCTGACCCCCGACCTCCGGCCACTCAAGAATCACACATGCTACCAAGAATGAACAAACCCATCCTTCCTACCCCCATCTTAGCACGGGAAGGAGATAACTACCACAATAGTTTTCCTGCCCTCCCCTGCAAGGAACCTGCGTTGTAAACATCGGCACACACACACGGCAGTAATACCACTTTGACACAGCCCCCTCACGCCACAAACGGGCCACCTAGCAGACAGCAGGAACTTCCACATCATTGGGGTCCAGAACTTTACGCCAACAATGGGTCACATATCAGACAACAAGAGGTTCGGCATCATTGGAATCCAGAACTGCTACACTTGATGCAATTTAGTCCGGCCGCACTGAATCAAGCTTTTATGATGTCTCTACAATACAGACCTGTAAGATAGGATACGTATTAAACACTGAGCCCTATACGCAATATATCAGGAAAAGAGCTTCCTCCTTGAACTTTAACTGCTTACTGTTTAGCGTTTTATCTCCCGTGTGGGATACCCAACTTTAAACAGGAACATTGACTTGTTTAGTCATTTATTCATTCTTTCGGATAGCAGCTGGTTACATAGCTTGCGAAGTAGTTCGAGCTAATTAATTGTTGTATGTTCATACACTTTAATTCTTTTTGTTCTGTATTTACACTATACTTGTTGGTCTCATTAGTTATATCGTTATAATATTGTCATTTACATATCGATTTCTATTACTGGTATTTTGTAAATTAATGTAATTGTGTATTTTTATGATCTAGTATTTTTACCTAATTTTGACTAATTTACACTTACTTCTTGGGTGAAATGTCTGAGAAGTGGCAACATTGGCTCAATAAATCAGGAATACGTTTTGGACACTTAAACATATGCAACTTATTCAACAAGCTGCCAGAGTTATCGTCTATTCTTAATCAAAATTTTCATGTATTCGGCCTTAGTGAAAGTAGACTAAATGAAAACATTTCAGATGACATCTCTATTAAAGGGTACAAAGTGTTTAGAAGAGATCCATGTAGGAAACAAGAGACAGGCATAATAGCCTATGTTTCTAATCTACTAAATGTTCACCGTAGGCTAGACTTTGAAACTTGCGAAATGGAATGTATTTGGTTGGAGTTAAAACTTCGAAACCGCACACCCCTGATAATTGGCTACCTCTATCGAATTCCCAGGGCTGGGTACGTTTGGTGCGTAAACTTCACTACTATGACGGATGTGGTTTTCGCTTCCGGGAAGGAAATTATACTACTCGGAGATTTTAACATTGACACCAACAAATCCCATATAATCTGGGAAAATATAATTGCATCATTCAACTTCCAACAAATAGTAAAACAAGATACTAGAGTAACAAACTCATCTTCAACACTTATAGATCACATTTATGTAACTTGCTCGGACAACATCATAGAATGCACCGTGCCCAATTGTGCAATGAGCGATCACTACCCAATATGCTGCACATGGTCTAACATAGGAATTAAAACTCCTAAACATAAACACATAACTAGAATATAGAAGCTACTAAAATTTAAACCAAAACGCATTTTTACAGGACTTGCTCAGTTCACCTCTAAACAATGTTTATCAACTTCCAGACCCGGATGATGCTCTGGAATCCTGGATGAAGATCTTTAGTGATGGGTTTGATAGACATGTGCCAATCAAGGACGTTCGAGTAAAACATCACGTCAAACCACCTTGGATCACCCAGGAAATTCTTGAAATTATGAGAGACAGAGATAAGGCACATAAAAAGCGGGATCTCAGCACATACCGTACTCTTAGAAACAAAGTTCAATATACCATATGAAAAGAAAAATTACTTTAAGAACTTAGTCATGGATAAAACAAATAGTAAGGACATATGGAAGGCAATTGTTATGTTGTTTGTCCATAAAGAATGGTGATGACCATTCAATTCACTTTGATATTCGGCACAGTGTGATTATTCCCTGGAGCTGGCTGGTGCATAACTACAGTCTTCTCCAAGTTGATATTGAGCCCAAAGTTGGCACAGGCAAGTGAGAAAGCTGAAACATTATGTTGCATGTCCGCCTCTGAGTTGGCGTACAGAGCGCAATCATCAGCAAACAGGAGCTCTCTGGCGGTGTCGCTGTTAATTTTGGTTTTAGCTTTCAGCCTTCTGAGAGTGAATAACTTTCTATCCATACGGTAGTTGATGTCTATTTCAATGTCGTCGTTCTCGAAGGCATTCATCAGCATGGCTGAAAACATGAGGCTGAACGTGTTGGTGCCTGGACACATCCTTTCTTCACTCCATTGGTAACAGGAAAGGGTTCAGACAGTTCGCCATTTTCCTGTACTCTTGCCTGCATGCCATCATGAAATAGCCGCACGATTTGGACAATCTTTCGTAGACAGCCATATTTTCCCATAATCATCTACAGTCCTTCTCTGCTGACTGTATCAAAAGCCTTGGTAAGGTCAATGAAAGTGGAGAACATTTCGCAGTTCTGTTCCTGACATTTCTCATGCAGCTGCCTTGCAGCGAAATCATGTCAACAGTTCCACGTTCTTTTCTGAAGCCACACTGACTCTCAGGAAGAAGACCTTGATCGAGATGGGCTGTGAGGCGATTGAGAAGAATTCTGGCGAGTATCTTCCCTGCAATTGAAAGCAAGGAGATGCCTCTGTGGTTGTCACAGGATTGGCGGTTTCCTTTACGTTTGTAAAAGGTGGACTATTGACGCGTCCTTGAAATCTTGTGGCATGGTCTCGTTCACCCATATGTGTGTAAAGACTTGGTGAATCTGCTCTGTTAGGACCGGCCCACCTGCCTTGTATATCTCTGCTGGGATGGAGTCAGGACCAGGTGTCTTGCCGCTGTAGAGTTGCTGGATGGCTTTGTTTACTTCCACTATGGTTGGCAGGTCATCAAGTGTCTCATTGGTAGGAACTTGAGGAAGGCAGTTAATGGTTTCATCATCGAAGAAGGAAGTTGCATTTAAGATGTTGCTGAAATGCTCTGCACAGCGTTGAAGGATTTCTTTCTTATCGGTGATCAATGTTCCCCCATCTGCACTGAGGAGGGGAACTATGCCTGGTGATGTAGGACCACAGGCCGCTTTCAGTGAGTCGTAGACGTTTTTCATATCATGTCTGTCAGCAAAGCCTGAATTGCATCAGCTTTGTTGCTCAGCCAGGAGTCCCGAATGTGCCGAAGTTTCTGCTGCACTACTCTCTGAATGTTCTTGAAGGCATCTTTTTTTTATGTTGACTTTGGGTCATTCAAATGTGCCTTGAGGAGAAGATGTTTCTCAGCCAGCAATTGGTTGATGTCTTCGGAATTTTCATCAAACCAGTCTTTATGCTTTCGGGGGGCTGGAACCAGGATTTCCATAGCAGTGTTGTAAATTATGTCCTTTAGGGCTCTCCATTCTGTTTCTGTATCCTGTTTAACTGCAGCATTTGGCTTGAGGCGGTCTTCCAGCATATTTTCAAACGACTGCTGCATTTTCTTGCTGTTTAGGCGGGTGACATTTAGCTTTTTTTGCATTTTCACCTCTTGAGGACGCCGTGGTGGCCTGATGTGAATGTTTATTTTCGAGACAATGAGACGATGGTCTGTCCAACATTCGGCACCACACATGGATTTTGTCACTCGGACGTCTTGTCTGTCACTCCTCCTGACAATGACATAGTCAATGAGGTGCCAGTGTTTCGAGCGAGGTGCATCCACGATGTCCTATTTCTCATGGGAAGACGGAAAATTGTGTTCGTAATCAGGAGATCATGTTCGGCACATGTCTGAAGGAGGCGGAGTCCATTGCTGTTACAATTTCCGATTCCATGTTTTCCAATAATGCCACTCCAAGAGGTGGTGTCCGTGCCTACTCTGGCATTGAAATCCCCAAGGAGTATAAGTTTGTCTCCTTTGGGAACATATGTTAATACATTGTGTAGGTGCTCATAGAACTTGTTCTTGACATCATCTTCGTTGGTCATAGTTGGTGCGTAGACACTCACAATGGTTGCATGCTTTCTTTCATTCAGCAGGGGCAACTTCATGGTCATGAGCCTGTTGTTTATAGCCTTTGGAAATCCAGCTAATTTGCCGACTTAATGGCAAATCCCACACCGGAATGGCGTCTTTCCTCACTTTTCCTTCCACGCCAGAAAAATGTGTAGCCGGCACCTATTTCACAGATTTGGCCTTCTTCTGCAAGTCGTGTCTCGCTCAAGGCTGCAATGTCGATGTTGTACCTGCCTAACTCTCTCCCAATCAGTGCTGTTCGTCTCTCTGGACCCGACGCGCCGTCTCTGTTAAGTAGGGTGCGTACATTCCAAGTTCCAATTGTTAAGGGAATATGGTTTACTCTTTTAGCTTTGCTTGTTTTATCTTTGTTTGTATGTCGACCGCAGTTAAGGGTACCCACCAATCGCGGCTAGCTGGTTAGGTAGTGATGGAGCAGACAATGTTTAGCCCCTTCCTCATGCTATAAAGGTGAGCAGTGTGTTCCTATAGAGGGCTGTTCAGTCGCTCAGGGGACTGCCGAATCCCACTGCTGCTCCGGTCAGTAGAAGACGACCATATGGCCTGAGCCGCCTGTGTGCAGGTCTGCGACTACGGCTGCCAGCGTACCCACGTCTGCCGCTTCGCCGCTCGCCCATCGCCACAGGGCTTGAAGGTGATATATGACGTTGGATGAAGAATGACTTGAGCGATGACTTGGATTAAAGTGAGGAAGAGTTGCGCAATTCGTCGACCTTACTCTCTCGCCTGAGTCCATCTGAGTCCAGTGGCAAGACAAGTCGAGACGACTGGAGACGAATACAGGTGCAGTGGATGACCAGGGCGCTCCCCTGCCTTGCCGTGCTCATTACGTTCCACAACGCTTTGCAGGTAAACGCCGTCTTGCCCGTTGAATCATGGGCAACATGGAAGGCAATTAACACCTTGACAAACAAGCATAACTACTCAAATTACCATCAAATCCTATTTCATGCCACCAATTCAGTAACTTTTTTTCAGAATGACGTAGATCAGTTGAAGGCTACAATACCAAATTCTCCTTGCAACTTATCTTTACTGTCATCGTTTTGCCAGACTAGATGCCCCCGAGATATCGTTTTTGACATACAGCTAATGACAGTCACTGAAGTGCTCACTTACCTCAGTAAACTAAAAAAACACACACTCATCTGGGTTAGATGGAATCAGCAGTCGGATTCTCCGCTGTGCTGTGCCAGTGTTCTGTGTATCACTAACCTATGTATATAATCAGTGTATCACCAAAGGTCACTTTCCATCAGCTCTCAAAATCGCTATAGTGTATCCTCTCCTTAAATCTGGTTCATTGGACAATGGTCTCCCGAACAATTATAGACCAATTTCTTTACTATCATCACTATCTAAACTAGAAAAACACATCCATAAGGTAACATTACAGTATTTAGATCGCAACAAGCTTATAGTTGACAGTCAATCAGGATGTCGACCAAAATATTCTTGCCATACGGCCCTAACAAACATGATAGAAAATTGGCACCATAATATAAATAACAACAATCTATGTGGAGCTGTGTTTATCGATTTCAGAAAAGCATTTGATATGATAGACCATGCAATTTTAATTAAAATACTAGAGACAATGACAATTGGCCCTAATGTTGTGACGCTAATAACATATTTTCTGTCAAACAGAAAGTATCATACAATAAATCTCTGTCCTAAACCTCTACCTTCAATACTGGAGTACCGCAAGGCTCTATTCTTGGCCCTCTATTATTCACCATATATATTAATGATCTACCTTTGCATCTTTCGTCGTCCTGTGATCTATTTGCAGACGACTACAGTATATAAAAACGCTGAAAGCAGTAATTTTCTGGAGTCGTCTTTGCAACAAGAATTAAATAATGTAGTTAGGGGAGCTAAGCGAACCATATGCAAATTAACATCACTAAAACAAAATCTATGTTATTAACAACCAGACAAAGACTTCAGACTCTAAATTCACACAGATCACTTCAACTTCACATCGATAACATGCCAGTAGAAAGTGTAATTGAGCACAAAACATTAGGCCTCATCATTGATAGAAACCTAACCTTGAATCCTCACGTTCAAGAGCTCACTAAACAAACAGCGAAAAAAGTCTACCAACTCGCCAAAATTAAAAATTTCCTTGATGAGGACACAAGGAAAATATTCTATACGTCTGACATACAGACACATTTTGACTACTGCTCTACAATCTGGGACGGTTGTTCCAATTCAAGCACCAAGCGACTTTACTCACTCCAGAAACGGGCCATGAGATTAATTTATAGGAAACATTTAACTGACAATCCTAGCCTGCATAAACGCCTTCAGTTACTACCACTCCGCAAACGTCTGCTTTTCAATAAGGCCAAACTAATTCACAAAATCCTACATCGGAATGCCCCAAACTACCTTTGGCCATTGTTTGAATATAATGCTAGACACAGTAAACGATTAAATATATTACACCTTCCGAAGCTTAGGATAGACTTATACAAAACAAGCTTAACGTACTCTGCAGCTCAGCTGTGGAACAATCTTCCACATGAAATAAAAGACATCATCAATCCCTATACATATAATCGCAAATTATTTGAACACTATCTCAGTACGGATTACCTTCCCCCTTAATAATAGAAGTAATAATATAATAAAACCCTAGTATAACAGCCAATCCCGTTTTGGTAGACCAGTATATTCCACACTGCTAATAAGTGCCACACCAGTTATTACTATTACTGAGTCGTGTAGTATTTATTTTTAATTTTTCCACATGCCTTTATAATGCATATATTTTATATTGTTGCTGTTTTCAGTTAGCCTTGAATGATGTGTGAATGGTATAATGTATGAAAGTGAGTGATAAAAGGGCAGAATGTTAGACGGGCCTGCGTGCCCAATTCTTAACCCTTTCAAAATAAAATTTTGTTGTTGTTGTTGTACCATATGCCACGCTCTCCTGCACCAAATACCGTCCATAACTACGAACGCCCCCTCCCCCATTCCCACCAGGTACTTCTTTTACCTCTTAGCACAGATCCATCCGTGCAGATGATTACTATTGCCTTTTCGTGAATTGTCTCGGATCAATCGTTGCATCTCCTCAGCGCAGCCCTTCGACAAATCCCTGCATTCCAGATCCAATTTTATTATGACTCTGTACAAGTGTGAAATTTCCACTCACATTCTGACCGATTCCTCTCCTCTCCCAAATGTTCTCAAGCATGCACACTTATCTGATCGTGAGCTCTGCTTGAGCCATCCGTGATTTATTTCTTGGGGTCCAGGGGG
>JACEFZ010008840.1:0-112500 GCA_014155875.1 Cepaea nemoralis
GCATCGTTTTCAAAGAATTATAAACTCTTTGTCCATTTTATGTACAGGCATATGATTTAAATAATAAAAATGATACAATCTGAAAGGGCCCATTTTCAAAGTTTTCATAAAATAATGCACAATGCATAACATTGTAACTCATCTTTTTTTGCTTAAGAAGTTACTGTAGTCATGCAGGTGATTAGAAAGAGTTTTCATTAAAAATAATGGATGGTATGTGGAAGGACATTCTTTTAAGTTACTTTTTTTTTTGTTGTATGAATTTAATGAGAACTTATATGACTACTTATATTAATTAAATGAGATGCTCCCCACCAGGGACTGGGCGAAGCCGGACAGAGTCAGGCAGACAGATAGACAGATAGACAGACAGATAGACAGTCGGGAACAGGAACTTATATGACTACTTATATAAATTAAATGAGATGCTTCACACCAGGAGCTGGGCGATGCCGGGCCGGGTCAGACAGACAGACAGACAGACAGACAGACAGACAGACAGACAGATAGTCGGTAACGGAACGGGAACTTATATGACTACTTATATGAATTAAATGAGATGCTCCCCACCAGGGACTGGGCGAAGCCGGGCAGGGTCAGGCAGACAGATAGACAGACAGATAGACAGACAGATAGACAGACAGATAGACAGTCGGGAACGGGAACTTATATGACTACTTATGTGAATTAAATGAGATGCTCCACACCAGGAGCTGGGCAATGCCGGGCCGGGTCAGACAGACAGACAGACAGACAGACAGACAGACAGACAGACAGACAGACAGACAGACAGACGGTAACGGGAACGAGAACTTATATGACTACTTACATGAATTAAATGAGATGCTCCCCACCAGGGTCTGGGCGAAGCCGGGCAGGGTCAGCTAGTATATTATAAAATAAGAACAGTGCCACATGCGCTTTCAACTTACCTCAAGCGAACTAGTCAAGTTATCAGTGGTATCTGCGAGTGGATCATATCCAGTAACATTTTAATCCGTGAACGAAAGAGTGAACTGAACTTTGACATTTACACCACTGCAGTTAATCAGAATCCAGAAGTTTTCCAGCGAAACAACGAACACTTTAACTATCAGAACAATTTCGCATTGCTACATCAGAGCGGAACAAGTGTGTGATAGAATTTTAACAACACCAGCTGTTCGTGTGTACTTCCGGAGAATTTGTAAATTTAGACCAAAAGTAGCAGACGATAAACAAAAACCTTAAAAATTTATGACGCTTCTAAAATAATTATGAAACACTAATTTCGAATACACGAATTGTGTATCAATATTTTTCGACTAATGTAATCTTAGATTCATATCTTGAATAACATATTCACACTATCGACATTTTTTCGCTAGTATGGAAAAGCATCAAGTTATGACGCTGAGAAATAGAATAATAATTGTAATAGTTTAGATTTGAAATCTTTTGAAATTATGTCCCTTTCATTTTTGTTGTTATTACTTTATTACACTAAGGGCGGTAAATTGAAATGTATTCAGAGATGTGTTGTATAAAAATAGCCATTGTGTACCAGATTGTCAACACTCCAAGAGGTCATCAGCTGGGTATGGTATAGGGTTACCGAAGTTGTAGACCAACGGAAGAGTTCCCGGCCAAATGAGGTCGGAACTCGAGCGTTGAATGCGGCTTATAAAAATTAAACCCCTACGGCAGTTGTATAAAGAGTTTCCTTAATTTGACCCCACTTTTCATTTACTGTACAATTTTCTGGTGTATCAGTGAAAGCGTCTTCAAATTGCTGTTGAAACTGAAAGCACTTTTCAGGATCGTGAGTGTTAATAATATTAATCCTGGGGCTAGATTTGTGTTTAGCTGTGTAGATTCTCTTTGGTCTCAGTCTAACCCTTGCAACAACCAAAGAATGATCTGTATCACAGTCAGCACTGTGGTAACATCGAGTCAATGATATATGGTTAAGATGCTGTCTCCGTGTGATGATGAAGTCCAGCTGGTGCCAATGACAGGATATGAATCTTTCCATGTGACCTTATGCAGCTCTTTTGTTTTTAAAAAGGAGTTTGTAATACATAGGTCATTACTTGTGCAATGCTCCAGCAGCCTTTGCCCATTTTCATTCATGTGACCGATGTTGTATTTTCCAATGCACACTGGCCATGAATGTCAGAATCTCTATGTCTCCAACCGAGATGCAGGAACATCGTTACGCCCGCCAGGCGAATAGTCTCCAGCCGGGATGCAGTAACATCGTTACGCCCGCCAGGCGAGTACCAGTTACCTGCCCACAGGTTGCTGGCTGACGCAATCGTCAGCGGTCAGGCAAGGACAAAGCAAGACGCACGCAGTCCTCGTGAAGCCAGTCCACAGGGCAAGCACTGTGTGAGGAAACCGGCAGACTGCTTGGGAACTCAGACATGACAAGACGTGTGGGTTGAGAAAGGCTTCGTGTAGTTTCTGTGCCCGAAAGTCGAGTACTTGTATATCTTGTGAGATAGACTGTGAAGCTGTAGGTTTTGTCTGTAAGTGTACTGATGTATTGTATATGTATAGTAATGATCATCACATGCCAAACTAGATCGTATCGCATGTGAATTGTAAATAAATCCATTGAACTTAGTGTCATTGTGTGTCAAGTCCAATCATTTTGTACTTGTCTCACATATGTTAGGTCCAACGAGCCAGGTTTAAGACCCTGACAATGAACTCGAGTCCTTGCCCACACGAGCATTGAAATCACCGAGCATATAAATGTAGTCAGATTTTGAAGTAATTGAAATTCCTCATAGAAGTAATCCTTCACATCATCAGAGGAATCGAGTGTCGGTGTATATGCAGTAATAATGGTGGCAAAACCACAAGAGGTTGCCAAGCGCAGGGATAATAGTCTTTCATTTCCTCCTGCTGGAATTTCAATCATTCCCAGTAGCGAATTCTTCACTGCAAAGCCCACACCGTGTTGCCTTTTTTCTGCCTGCCCTCTACCCTTCCAAAAAAGAAGGTGTATTGGTTTCCTTGAGTGACCCCTCCTCAGTGGCGGATTAGCACCCAATTGGCTGGGGGCTGCCCAGCTTGAGGCGGGCGGTAGCTGATCAGTGACACCTGTAGGTGTCTCCCACCATCAGAGACAACGCGTGGCGCCCCATGTCTACGCCAACTGACAAGGACTTATAACCCGTAACAGTCGCCTCTCGCTTTGAATCCGAGACCGGTTAAGACCAGGGATGGAGTTATTGTCTCTCCATAGCACAAAGCCTGGGCTAAAATATAGAGATCATGTGTTGCCCATGCAGCATGATCACTCTCTCGGCCTGCCTAGTTCACTCCAGAGGAAAGGTAACACCTCTACATCTGGAACAAGACAAACTGCAGAAGCTGCCGGATCAGCAAAGCAATGCTCTAACTGTCCGCCTGTCGGAGATTCAATCCTAGACCAGCCGCCAACCAAGGCTTAGGGCCTGGTCTCCCCTGCCATGACATTTTGTCTTTAGGTTGCATTTTCTCGCACCAGGGTAATGCTTGCACCCTCCCAATTGCGCTCTTCCGCCCGAAGCCGTTGGCACAATGTGGGGTGTCGGGTTTGGTAAGCTCCGCCCAACGTTCGGCGCTAATAGAAAGCAGGTAGTACCGTCTACTGTTATACGGTAGCTCAGTCATTTCTGACTAAGATCTGACACTCACGCTTTTTCTTTGTTCACGATACGACCGTATTTTATGACATTTGAGAAATCAACGAGGACGGAGTTTTATGCCTTTCGGCTGCACAGGGATTCTTATAAACGTAATAATTCTCTTTTCTATCCACACTGATGTTCAGCTACTCGATTTGCTACCTTTCTTTCCGTTCTAACTATGTAAGTTACGTGGCACTCACACCGGAATTGATTAATTCAGTTTGGTTTGGTATACAGAAACAGTGATTCTTTTACAGATGGAGTAGGTATCAGAATGGAATAGACAAGTTAGCTTTATGAGGGAAACTAATTGGCTAGTAAGACAGAGAAAAGCCATTGTGCCCCCCCCCCCCCTTTCCAATCCCACCCTCAATTTGTAGAGTTGTTAGTAATGTTCTATGTGATTGCTGAAGATGGACAATATCCAAATCACACTTTCGCAAAATCAACACCTATGAGATGAGATGCCTGAGTTAAGCTGCCAACTTAACACTCCGAGACCGAGTAAAAAATGTTGTTATTAGACGTAGAATGGGATCAACACCCTATGCCACATTTATTGAAAGTCAGAAGATCAAATGGTTTGGCCATCTCGCTAGAATGCAACACCATCAACTACCATCACTGGCCCTACATCAACCATCATCATCGATGAGACCAAAAGGACGCCTAAAAAAGAAAAAAACTGGATTTACTACATCAAAGACATTATACAATCACACGGATTGACACTATCCAATGCTACCCATCAGGCGCTTAAAAAAATCAGGCGCAAGGGCGCCAATTATTCCTCCCCACGACGCTTGACGGCAAAAGTGGAAGATGGTGATGATGGTGATGATGATGTTAATGCACGGAAAAGCCTGGTGTGTCTGTATTTGTTGAGATTTAAGATAAATCACACGCCTGTTGTTGCACTTCTGCTTGTATACTATCTGATGACCAGTGTACACGCGATATTTCAGTTATCCGACGTGACTGCGGGTGGAGCAACTGTCTTCCCTCTGATTGACGTATCTGTGAGGCCCGTCAAGGTGAACCTTATTTGAACTGTTTTAACTGATTCAGTGTCCAGCTGATTCAATGTCATCTATATATATAAAACAAAGTGTATGTATGTAAATATGTATGTAAATATATATGTATGTCCTTTATTTGTTCGCGAACGGCTCATCCGATTGAGATGAAATTTTCTACACGCCTTCCTTTCATTCCAGAGCTGTCAACTGTCATAGTTTTTTTTTCTTCTTCCTCCTCCTCCCTCCTCCCCCTCCCAAAATACGTACGTAAATATATGATGATGATGATGAAAGAATCCCCGAACCAAAACGCAAGGGAAAGGGAAGAAAATGACGTGACTACACAGAATCGTCACACGGCAATCATCATCATCAAGTGCCGTGCCGGCTGGCGTAGGCGTTCATGGCTCTCCGTAGATCTCAGTCTTTGGTTTTTTGGATCAACTCTGCTGCTGATATTCCTCCATGCCACGGCAATATCAATAACAATTCATCTTTTTATGTGTAAGGAAGTTATCTACAGTCGTGTAGAAGGGAAGAACTAGACGAGTATGAATTCGGAATGGCGAACTCTCTCCTCCTCTCTTCTCCTCCCTCCACCCTTCTCCTCTTCCTCCTCCCTCTCATCCCTCTCCCTCCTCCTTCTCCCTCTTCCTTCTCCCTCTTCCTCTCCCCTCCTCCTCCATCCTCCTCCCTCCTACTCCCTCCGCCTCCTCCCCCTCCTCCCTCATCTTCCCTCCTCCTCCCTCTCCCTCCTCATCCCTCCTCCTCCTCCTGCGTCCCTCCTCCTCCTCCTGCCTCCTTCTCCCTCATCATCCTCCCTCCTCCTTCTCCCTTCTTCTCCCTCTTCCCTCTTCCTCCTCCTACCTCCTCCCTCCTCCTCCCTCTACCTCCTCCTCCTCCCTCCACCCTCCTCCTCCCTTCTCCTCCTCTTCCTCCTCCCTTTCCTTCCTCCTCCTCCTCCCTCTACCTCCTCCTCCCCCTACCTCTTTCCTCCTCCCTCCTCCTCCTCTTCCACCTCCCTTTCCTTCCTCCCCTCCTCATTCTCCCTCCTTCCTCTCCCTCCTTCCTCCTCCTCCTTCCTTCTTCTCCCTCTGCCTCCTCCTCCTCCTCTCCCCTCCTCCCTCCTCCTCCTCTCCCTCCTTCTCCCTTCTCCTCCTCTCCCCTCCTCCTCCTCCTACCCTCTTCCTCTTCCCCTCCTCCCTCTCCCTCCTCCATCCTCCTCCTCCCTCTTCCTCCTCCTCCCTCTTCCTCCTCCTTCCTCTTCCTCCTCCTTCCTTCTCCTCCCTCCTCCTCCCTCTTCCTCCTCCTACCTCCTCCCTCCTCCTCCTCTCTCCTCCTCCCTCCTCCCTTTTCCTCCCTCTATCTCCTCCCTCCTCCTCTCCACTCTTCCTCCTACCCTCTTCCTCTTCCCCTCCCCCTCCTCCCTATCCCTCCTCCTCCCTTCACATTCCTCCTCCTCCCTCTTCCTCCTCCTCCCTCCTCCTCCTCATCCCTCCTTCACCCTCCTCCTCCTTCTTCCTCCCTCCTCCTCCTCCCTCCTCCCCCTCCTCCCTCTCCTCCTCCTCACTCCTCCTCCCTCTCCTCCTCCTCACTCCTCCTTCTCCCTCCTCCTCCTCCCTCTACCTCCTCCCTCCTCCTCCCTTCACATTCCTCCTCCTCCCTCTTCCCCCTCCTCATCCCTCCTCCTCCCTTCTCCTCCTCCTCCTCCCTCTACCTCCTCCTCCCTTCACATTCCTCCTCCTCCCTCTTCCTCCTCCTCCCTCCTCCTCCTCATCCCTCCTTCTCACTCCTCCTCCTTCTTCCTCCCTCCTCCTACTCCTCCCTCCTCCCCCTCCTCCTTCCTCCTCCTCCCTCTCCTCCTCCTCACTCCTCCTCCTCCCTCCTCCTCCTCCCTCTACCTCCTCCCTCCTCCTCCCTTCACATTCCTCCTCCTCCCTCTTCCTCCTCATCCCTCCTCCTCCTCTCTCCTCCTCCATCCTCCTCCTCCCTCCTCCTCATCACTCCTCCTCCCTCTTCCTCCTTCTTCCTTCCTCCTCCTTACTCCTCCCCCTTCTCCTTCCTCCTCCTCCCTCTCCGCCTCCTCCCTCCTCCTCCTCCCTCCTCCTCCCTCTACCTCCTCCTCCCTCCTCCTCCCTCTACCTCCTCCCCCCTCCTCCCTTCACATTCCTCCTCCTCCCTCTTCCTCCTCCTCCCTCCTCCTCCTCTCTCCGCCTCCCTCCTCCTCCTCCTCCCTCTACCTCCTCCCTCCTCCTCCCTTCACATTCCTCCTCCTCCCTCCTCCTCCTCCCCTCCTCCTCTTCCCTCCTCCTCCTTCCCCTCCTTCTCCTCCTTCTCCCTCCTCCTTCTCCCTCTTCCTCCTCCCTCTTCCTTCTCCCTCCGCCTCCTCCCTCCTCCTACTCTCTCCTCCTCCTCCCTCCTCCTCCCTCTCCTCCTCCTCCCTCTTCTCCTCCTGCTCCCTTCTCCTCCTGCGTTCTTCTCCTCCCTCCTTCTCCCTCCTCCTCCCTCTTCCTCCTCCCTCCTCCTCGCCTCCTCCTCCACCCTACTCCTCCCTCCTCCTCCTAATCCCTCCTCCTCCCTCCTATTCCTCCCTACTCCTCCTGTCTCCTCCCTCCTCCTCCCTCCTCTTCCCTCCTCAACCTCCCTCTTCCTCCTCCCTCCTACATTTACCCAAGACAGACAGTCAGTCAGACAGATAGTCGGGAACGGGATCTTATATGACTACTTATATAATTTAAATGAGATGCTCTCCACCATGGGCTGAGCCGGATCAGACAGACAGACAGACAGATAGACAGATAGACAGACAGACAGACAGACAGACAGACAGACAGACAGACAGACAGACAGACAGACAGACAGACGGACAGACAGTCGGGAACGGGAACTTATATGACTACTTATATGAATTAAATGAGATGCTCCCCACCAGGAGTTGGGCGATGCCGGTTCGGGTCAGACAGACAGACAGATAGATAGTCGGAACGGGAACTTATATGACTACTTATATGAATTAAATGAGATGCTCCCCATCAGGGTCTGGGCGAAGACGGGCCGGGTCAGACAGACAGACAGACAGACAGACAGACAGACAGACAGACAGATAGACAGACAGACAGACAGACAGATAGTCGGTAACGGGAACGAGAACTTATATGACTACTTATATGAATTAAATGAGATGCTCCCCACCAGAGTCTGGGCGAAGCCGGGCCGGGTCAGCTAGTATATTAATAATTATGACGTCCCATTTGGACAGAAGGACGATATGTCGACGTACTAGAGGCATTGTGTTATTTGTTTTGTTTTGTGGTATCTTCCGCAGTTTCAATGCTCAGTGAATGGAAATTTACATGGTAATATAGGGTTTAATTTTAATGACTGTGGACTTTTTGAAAATATTGCCGTTCCAAGATTTGTAATCACCGTGGATTACGGCATGGTTCAAGCGCCATTTAAACGTTAGTTAAGAATATCACTGCTACATGCAGATGTTTTAGTACTTGATCCCAGCCACAATGGTGTTTACTTAAGAAAGAGTATCTTTGGTGTAGCATGTGTTTCTTAACTGTGACATTTTCTAAATTCCATAATCTCTCACGGAATTTGTCTGCACGCTCTCCGGATCTTACTCCCCTGGATTACTACCTCTGGGGGAGCACTTAACGGAAAAGTGTGCGAAAACAATCCCCACACAATCAATGAACTTCAGGTTTCAATCGTCAACAACATTAATAACATTACACCGCCCGAGCTGCACAAAGTCTTTGACAACATGAAAAAAAACGTATCCATACTTGCCAACTAAACCGTGGTGGATACTTCCAACATCTTTTGTGAATAAGCAGTAACGTGGAAACCTTTATGGAAAATAAGACACACTATATCAGTATATGATACATGAACCTCTCATCCTCAATCATCCAGTGCCGATCTGCAGGCTTGGCCATGGGAATGTTATTCCCATGGGAATCCCTTTGGAAAGGCCCCATGGGATGGGATGGGACTGGCATAACTTACCATGAGATGGGATCTTCTTCTTCTTCTTCTTCTTCTTCTTCTTCTTCTTCTTCTTCTTCTTCTTCTTCTTCTTCTTCTTCAGCGTTCCGAGCCATTGAGGTTCTTTGCTGCAGATACAATCCGTCTCAATACGTCTCTCTGGTTGACCTTCTCTCGCCAGTCGTTGATTCCAAGTGCTTGTAGGTCGGTAAATATATGATCTCTCCACCGTCTTCTTGGTCTACCTTGGGGTCTACGGTCATTTATTTTCTGAGTGTAAGCGAGTTTTGTTTCCCTATTATCTTCCATTCTTTCTATATGCCCCAGCCATTGTAGTCTATTAGCCTTCATGATACCAGTGATTAGCGGGGACTTAAACAGATCATAAATGTCTTTGTTACTTCTTCTTTTCCACTCTCCACTTTGTGTATCCCTAATGGGTCCAAAGATACGTCTTAAAACTTTGTTCTCAAAGGTTTGTAACAAGGCTTCGTCTCCTTTCGTTGTACTCCAGGTTTCAGAGCAATACAGCACAACTGGATGGGATGGGATGGGACAGTAAAACATGTCCCATGGACAAGCCTGCCGATCTGTATATAAAATATGGGGCTAGAACCGTGTACAATAAAAACCACAAGTCTTGAACGTGGATCTTTGCCTTTTATTTCATCACAAGCACCTTTGTAATACCATAGGTCTACTTGAGGCCTATTTAGTATAGGGCTTAATTCTCGGATTTTCCATTGTACTTATATGTCCCTGGCTGTCAAGATAAGACGGAATTTGTTTCCACCAGCTTGTGTTTGCCGGTGATCAAACTATTTGATTGGTCGATTTGTTGGTTGAGAGGATGATTGGTTAGTTTGTTGATTGGTTGATTGATTTGCTGATTGATTGTGTTGCTGGTTGATTGGTTTGGTCATTGGTTATTTGGATAACTGATTGGTGGAATGTTTGATTGGTTGATTGACTGGTTGATTAGTTGTTTGGTTGGTTGACTGGCTTGTAAATTGACTGATTGGTTGGTTGGTTGATAGGTTGGTTGATTGATTAGATAGTTTGTTGGTTGGTTGATACACTGGATGGTTGATTGGCTGGTTGGTTGTTGTGTTTGTTGGTTGGATAGTTGGCCTGTTGGGTCACTGGGTGGGTGATTGGTTAGTTAATTGGTTTGGGTGATTGGTTGGTTAATTTATTGATTGGCTTGCTGGTTGATCGGTTGGTTAGTTGATTCATTTGTTGGCTGACTGGCTGGTTGGTTTGGTAACTGGTGGGATGATTGGTTGATTGATTGATTGGATGGTTAATTGATTGGCTGGTTGGTTGCTTGGTTTGTTTGTTTGGTCGTTTGTTTGTTTGTTTCTTGGTTGATTGAATAGTTAGTTAGTTAGTTGGCTGATTGGTTTGTTGATTGATTTGTTAATGGGTTGATCGGTTGGTTGTTTAATAATCGGTTGGTTGATTGATTGAATGTTTAATTGGTGATTGATTGGTGTTTTTTCTTTGGAATGATCGGTTGATTGATTGATCGGTTGGTTGATTGGTTTTTTGATTTGTTATTATGTTGATCGGTTGGTTGTTTCAATAATGGGCTGGTTCATTGGTTGAATGCAGATTATTTTACTCACATGTGAAATAAATAATCCAGTGTTGCCAGTAGTCCACACACGAACATAAATATTTACACAATACAGCATAGTGTTTGTGATTGTCGGTCATCTATACACTATTTAGAAACACATTTTCAGAATCAGAATCACTTTCTTCAAAGTCCGAGAGATCCAAAGTGTGTACATTGCTTACACTGATATAACTGATATCTAGCCCCGATTCATAGTCACTGAAATTTAACCCAGCGAAATCTCCGCTATCACTTGAAGAATCGTCGAAATCCATTTTAAAAAACAAAGCATAAAAACCCTGAAAACTATTTTTTTTTTTAATCGATCAAATTTAAAGAAAACGTTTGCAAATGGCGTCCATGTTATCAAGTTATCAGCAAAACCGGACGTAAACAATGAGAAGTCTCGCAAAGTCTCGAGATCGCGTGTTTTCAGCCCTTAGTTGTCACGGACGCTTTCAGACGTTTTGCCCGTACTCTTTTCCATTCACTGAGACTCGAAGGATAAATTGTGATGGTCAATATTTATACAGACCGATGACCACAGGCCGTCTTTACTACCCAGGACATTTCAAGTGTGAGTTCTGGGTCGGCCTCGTTGCCCAGGTAATTAAAAAGAAAGAAAAAATAACTCCTGCCTAGATGGGGATTTAAACACATGACTAACGGACTAGCAGGCAAGCAAGCGTGCCAGCTACTTCACTACCTCGAACCACATTCTGGGAATGCTATGATAATATCAATGTGACGAGAAGAGAGGCATTGGAAAAATCGTTACGACTGGAAAGATCGAGGAGAAGAGAGGCAGGGCCGATCAAGAGAAATGCTGATGGACGGATTGAGGCGGTGGCACCGAGAAATGTCATCAAACGACAAAGACCGAGATCTGTGGAGGGACAGAAACGCCTACGCCTTTTGGCAAGGCACTTTATAATGATGATGATGATGATGATGATGAAGATGATGATGATGATGATGATGATGATGATGATGATGATGATGATGATGATGATGATGATGATGATGTGATGATATAAACTGAACTGAAATAAGTAGCAACTGCTTAGGACAGAAAAGTTCCAGATAAAAAGTGCCTGGGCAGAAATCATTAACCTGCTGTCAGAACAGTGTTTATAATTATTGTGGCCGTGAACATGAACTGTATTATGTGTATTACAGAACATGGCTGTATTCTGGTACAACACCAAGCCTTCAGGGAAACAGATTACTTGACGCTGCATGCTGGATGCCCAGTTGTCATTGGCCACAAATGGAGTATGAATGATGTTCTATATTGTCATGATGTTAGTTTTATGATCTGCCCGTCTCTGATATCTGATTTCAGGCGGCAATTGCAGTGAGAATAAGAATAAGAATCTTCTTCTTCTTCTTCTTCTTCTTCTTCTTCTTCTTCTTCTTCTTCTTCTTCTTCTTCTTCTTCATCACTCGCAGGTATTCTCCGCTCCATACAGTTTCTCCATACAGTTCCTCCATCACTCACAGCTATTCTACCCTAAATGGATGTCATATCACTATTATACAGCTGGTTATTCATTTTTATTTGCTTTGGTCCAGTTTGTACAGGTATTTTGTTAAATCTGATGTAACGATAGTAAATTGTCCAGTTGCCGTCATGTGCTAAATAATAGCAAGCGCTCTTGCTGTCTTTATGAGCTAAATGATACACACGTTCCTGCTGTCTTTATGAGCTAAATGATACACACGTTCCTGCTGTCTTTATGAGCTAAATGATACACACGTTCCTGCTGTCTTTATGAGCTAAATGAAACGAACGTTCCTGTTGTCTAGATGTGCTAAATGATACAAACGTTCCTGCTGTTTTGATGTACTAAACAGCCGACAAGACATGAAATGTGTTCAGATACCTGATTATGTGTGCCTTAATATGTAAACGACTCCAGGCCCGGCGGCATGTGTCTTTTGTAGCTGCTTAAAATGGAATTTCCACTGTGCCTTTTTGCTTTTGTTTCCTGTTTTTGAAGTCTTTTTATTTTTAATCTCAATATCCATACTATCACATATGAACATGTTCTTATCTGGCTGACTAGTACCGCGTTCTGTTATTATTAACTTACTTCCCACATACAGTGCTGCATTTAACCAAGGTTGAACGAACGAACGAACGAACGAAAGAACTTTATTTTCAAAGGGTAAAAAATTGGGCATGCAGGCCCTTCTTATATTCGGCCCTTTCAGTCACTGATCGTTTGTTAATCATTGTGTATATTACATTCTCATGGGGAAAAAACATTGTCAAATGAATGGTGTAAACATAAGCAATGCATATTACCATGTTATGAGACAGACTGACACACATACACACGCACATTCATAAACACTTGCACACAAATCTACATACTTACATTACTTACCCAAACTCTCACAGTTATGCACCCACTCGATAACACAAGTACACATTGCCTCACATACACATATTAAATCCCCCCCAAAAAATGTTTGCATATCCTTTACAGGACATTGCTGTCAACATCAGCATCTTTCAGCTGTTTGTTGATTTCTTGGCAAGGTTACGCTCAGTAGTTTGCCATTTCTTTCTGAGCGGACGCCTCACATACCCCGTAGTTTACCGACGCGATTCGAACCACTGCTGATTCTCGCCGTCGTCACGTTACTTACGAGAGTATATGAGATTACGGAGATAAGTCGCTAACCTCTAGGCCAGGAAGCCGGCACATACACATATAATTTCTCACAGTTACAAACTTATTACATACATTTGAGTTGAGTTGAGTTGAGATGAGTTGAGCTTAATTGAGCTGAGTTGAGTTGTGTTGTGTTCTGAATCAATTCTATTGATGATATTCCTCAATGTCACCGTCGCAGTCCGCCCATAAACAATTCTCTCAACCTGCTCTTGTTTCCGAGTTGAGTCGAGTTGAGTTGAGTCGAGTTGAGTCGGGTTGAGTTGAGTCCGGACCTACATCACAGCACTCGAGACATTCCCGTACACGCTCTGTCCTCATTTTTAACATTCAGCGAAGAGGACCAATGCTAATGGTACCAGCTGCAAACATGAAGGTTTAAGCACAAAACCTCTACACCATTAATCAAATGTATTCAGTTGCTTTTTTTTCAGATAAATCTTTTATAAATATGTCAACATTGTCTCATTTACCTCTTTCAGTTGCCAACAAGTGGATATTGAGCCATGCTAACACGTTTACCCGTCGCTGTGGTTTGAAAATGGGCGCCAACCAACTGGACATCAACCCGTATATGGACAAGGGGTGGAATTAGATCATGTTTTCAACATTTAGTTTTCACTTCAGCACTTCATTTTGTCAATCGACATTAACCAATTGGTGGTATGCCAGTTTGTGTGCCAGCATTTCCGCTCATAACTCATCTCATCTCATCATGTTCCTCTTGTACCTTGCTGTGTCGAGGTGAAGTATAAACATCGTGAGAGTGCCCGATTATGGGCTTCATGTATCGATATTCCGCTCATAATGATTCCTAAATATCCCTAAACGGAATGGCTCAACTACTCCAGATATCAACGTACAGGAAGTTTAAGAGGGAGTAGTATTCACATTTTAGCCAAGCTGACATCCATCACAAACAGCCAAAAAACGTAATGCACTAACTTTTTCCCAGCGAAGCTGACGTCTGAATATATATATATATATATATATATATATATATATATATATATATATATATATATATATATATATATATATATATTACATATATATACATATATATACATATATACATATATATATATATATATATATATATATATATATATATATATATATATATATATATATATATATATCAATGTCAGTTTGGCTAGGGGGAAATATTAGTGCGTAACATTATTATTTGACAAAAGGCTTTTGATAGAGTTAGACATGTCAACATGTTGGATATGCTTACAGATCTACAAATTCATGGGAAAGACATTAGACTTATAAAAAACATATATTGGAAACAACAAGCTGCCATAAATGATTGATAATGAAGTGGGACAATATCGGCCTATTAAGAGAGGTGTTAGGCAGGGATGTGTAATGTATCCAGATCTTTTTTCCCTGTACGGTGAAACTATTTTCAGAAATGTAGAAGATATAAATGGAATCAGCATTGGAGGACGAAACATCAATAACATTAGACACGCAGATGATACAGTCTTGATTGCAGACAATGAGCAAATCTGCAACAATTAGTAGACGCGATTGTTGTACACAGTGAGCAACTGGGGTTAGGATTAAATTGTAAAAAGACACAGGTTATGGTCGTCACTAGGAAGAACGAAATACCACAATGTAGTATACAAGTAAATGGGAATATTCTCCAACAGGTGAATCGGTACAATTATCTCGGAACAGTCATAACATCTGATGGGAGATACCTTGAAGAGATTAGAACAAGAATCACCATGGTGAAAGTAGCCTTTAACAAGATGTTAAACATTCTGACCAATAAAAGATGTCAATTGATACGAGAAAAAGAGTGTTGAGGGGATACATAGAGCCTGATCTGTTGTATGGATGTGAAACTTGGACAATGAGCAGCCAAGTTGAAAAAATATGATGGCTGCAGAAATGTGGTTTCTGAGGAAAATGCAAAGAATACCATGGACAGAAAAAACAAAAAAAAACAATGACCAAGTACTACAAGAGAAAAATGAAAATCTTAAACTGATTAGAGAAATTACACGTAGACAGTGTTGACTGTTTTTGGACATGTTATGAGAAGAAATGATTTGGAGAACTTGGTGACAACTGGCAAGATCGAAGGGAACAGACCATGAGGCAGACCGAGAGGAAGAAAAATACCTGGATGGCTTGGCCATATGGCATAGACGAGACAGGAACACTGAGCTGATCCACGACTCTGGTGATCGAGTGAAATAGCGAATCATGACCGCCCACGTTTTCCGGCATGGCACATGATTGATTGATTGATTGAACATTGTTTTGGCTGTTTGTGATTCCTGGCCACGTTTATGTTCAGTAGTTTGTCATTGTTTTAAGAGCGACCAGCACTCATACCTTTGTATATGAACCAACGCAAGTCTCTCTGCTTCCAAGTCACACACAGCTGTGTTTCGGTATGCTGGATTACGACTTGCTTTCGCTACAAACTATATATATTATTTCCTCTCATAACGTGGATTACGAATTGCTTTCGCAACAAACTATATATATTATTTCCTCTCATAACGTGCTCAATAAAACTTAGCAGTCTCCGGCGTAATTTCTCTACTCATTTTACAGTTTCCATGTTTTTCTTGTAGGACTTGCTCGTTAATTTTTCTGTCTGTCCATTGTATTCTTTGCATTTTCAGCAGAGCCACATTTCCACTGTCATTAGAGGTTTTTCAACACGTCTTGTCATTGTCCGCGTTTCACATCTATACAAAAGTATAGGTTCTATGTAGCACTTCAACACACTTTTCCTCGTGCGTTTGACATCTTTTCATTGCTCAGTATGTTTTCCATTTCACTAATCTCTTCAGGGCACCTTTCATCAGATGGTATGACTGGACCGAGATAGTTGTACCAATTCACACGGTTAATAATATTACCATTTATTCGTATATAACATTGTGGCCTGTGTTTTCTTCCAAGAGACGACCATTCTCTCTGCCTTTTTACGAAAACCATGTTTCGTCAATTCATAGTGAAATTAGTCTCTGTCTATTTAAGCATAGGAGATGGCAATTGTGGCTTGGTGTTGTGTTAGATGATCAGAAGACAGAAACTAATCGACCTAGCTGGAAAAGTTAACAAATAGGTGAATAAATTAGATTAGCAAAAGGTTTCGAAATGCGTTAACAGTCGTAAAAACAGTTCCAAATGCAGTGATCACAGATTAATTATAGGCACATTGAGGGTAAAGTTAAAGAAAGTCAAGTATACAGCAGGAAACACTAAATATGACTTGTGCAAATTGAAAACTGACAAAGAAATACAAGATAATTTTAACATAGAAGTAAAGAACAAATTTGATTTATTGTCTGATCTAGAGATCATATTTCAAGATGTAGATGATCAATGGGAAATGCTGAAGAATTCAATCAGTTGTGCAGCAGAAAAATACTATTCCAAACGTAAAGAAAGTGGGCCGTAAGACATGGATGACTGAAGCAATTTTACAACTAATGGAAACAAGAAGACAGAACAAACATAATCCTGCCAATTATGAAGAAATTCACAGAAAAGTCAGAACCTTATGTAAGGAGGCAAAAGAAACATGGCTTGAGAAAAATTGCAGAGAAATTGAAGAACAACACAACAGTTAAAATGCGAAACTAATGCACAAAAGAATTCAGGAGCTTACTAATCAAAGAACAAGTTAATCAGCAGGCTGCCTAAAGACAAAAGATGGAAGAGTCATAATAGAAAAAGATCAGATCTTACATGTATGGTCAGATTACGTGAAAAACCTTTATGACGATAACAGAGACGAACAGTATCATGTTAAAAATAATAATGAAGGACCAGCAATTTTGAAGATGGAGGTTCAGAATGCTCTTAACCATATGAAATCTGGCAAGACCCCCGGTCCAGACAGCGTCACAACAGAAATGATTAATGCTTTAGAAAAATATGGAATAGATAAAGTTACCAGTCTGCTTAATACAATATATGATACTGGAAATATACCTCAGGAGTTATGTAATTCTGTATTTATTGCAATCCCAAAGAAATCCGGAACCTTGGAATGTGATCAACATCGAACAATTAGTATAATGAGTCACATCACGAAGATTTTGCTAAGAATTATCATGCAAAGAGTTAGGAGGAAAATACAACCTGAAATAGGAGAAGAACAATATGGCTTTGTAAAAGGCAAGGGTACAGTAAATGCTGTGTATATACTGAGAACCGTAATAGAACGTTCTATAGAAGTAAACAAAGATCTACACCTTTGCTTTATTGACTACACAAAGGCTTTCAATAAAGTGAGACATGTCAACATGATAAGGATGCTTGAGGATCTACAGATTGATGGAAAAGACCTTAGACTTGTAAAAAACATATATTGGAAACAACAAGCTGCCATAAGAGTTGATAATGAAGTAAGCCAATATCAGCCTATTAAGAGAGGTGTGAGACAGGGATGAGTAATGTCTCCAGATCTGTTTTCCCTGTACAGTGAACGTATTTTCAGAAATATTGAAGATATGGAAGGAATCAACATTGGGGGACGATGCATCAATAACATTAGATATGCAGATGATACAGTCTTGGTTGCAGACAATGAACAGGACCTGCAAAATTTAGTAGATGCGGTTGTTACACACAGTGAACAACAAGGGGTAGAATTAAATTGTAAAAAGACACAGATTATGGTCGTCACTAGGAAGAACGAAATACCACAATGTAATATACAAGTAAATGGGAATATTCTTCAACAAGTGAATAGGTACAATTATCTCGGAACAGTAATAACATCTGATGGGAGATGCCTTGAAGAGATTAGAACAAGAATCGCCATGGCAAAAGTAGCCTTTAGCAAGATGAAAAACATACTGACCAATAAAAAGATGTCAATTGAAACGAGAAAAAGAGTGTTGAGATGCTACATAGAACCTGTTACTTTATATGGATGTGAAGCTTGGACAATGAGCAGTCAGGCTGAAAAACATCTGATGGCCGTAGAAATTGTGGTTTCTGAGGAAAATGCAAAGAATACCATGGACAGCCAGAAAGACCAATGAACAAGTTCTTCAAGAAACAAATGAAGATCGTAAACTGATTAGAGACATTAGACGTAGACAGTCGCAATTTTTTAGGCATGTTATGAGAAGAAATGATCTGGAGAACTTGGTGACAACTGGTAAGATCGAGGGGAACAGGCCAAGGGGAAGACCTAGAAGCAAGTACCTGGATGGCTTGGCCTTGTGGCATGGTCGAGACAGAAACACGGAGCTGATCCACGACTCTGGTGATCGAGTGAGATGGCAGAACATGACCACCCACGCTTACCGGCATGGCACATGATGGATGGATGGAATAAATTCACTTTTTACTTGAGGAAGAATAAGGCATTTTAGTGAATCATGAGCCCAGTCAACTGGCATGAGCGTTTTGTCCGTCCATACATCTGGGTGCTTGGTATTCCGGATCAGTTCTACTGGTGATACCCTTCCATGCCACCTACTGGGTCCATCCAGCATCATTTCTCTCAGTCTGTCTCTGTCTCTTCTTGTGTTGATCTTTCCTGACGTCATGACATCTCCCAATGCTTCTCTTCTCATTATATGACGAAAGAATGCTGTCTTTTTTCTTATACCTGATATAATGCTGTACTTTTTATTGGGTTATAGCAGTACTAGAATTCATTGGAAAACAGCAGTTAAACGGTTTGACCATATAACAATGCTACCAACTAACAGTGTACCACAACAAGCTATGATGTACAGACCAAAACGACCAGAAGCAGAGGCCAACAATATAAACGATGGACATAATCCATTTGAATCACGGTATATGAAGCTTATAAACGGGCACTCTCCTGCTATTTATGCTTCACTTCGAGGCACAAGAGGAACAAGATGAGATGCGATGAGATGATACAGCAAAATATTTGCTTTTCTTTTTTCTTCCGCTCTGTTTTAACACAAGCGTAGTCCATACTATTTCTAGTGCGCTGGGCTGATTTTTGCCTGTGGCTCTCCGAGGCTAAGGGCTTGCGAACGGGGTTTGTGAGCCCGTATACCGGGTTCGAAACACAGCTGGTTTTTTCGAAAAAGGTATAGGAGCCGGTCGTTCAGAAAGCAATGGCAAACTACTGAATGTAAAATGTGCCGAGGAATCACGAACAACGGAAATGCTGAGGTTGACTGCTACGTCCTGTGAAGGACATGCAACTATTTCAGCCGGCTTCCTAGCCTAGAGGTTAGCGACTTTTCTCCGTAATCTCGTATACTCTTGTAGGTAACGTGACGACGGTGAGAATCAGCAGTGGTTCGAATCGCGTCGGTAACTTACGGGGCATGTGAGCCGGCCGCTCAGAAAGCAATGGCAAACTACTGAGCGTAATCTTACCAAGAAATCAACAATCAGCTGAAAGATGCTGATGTTGACAGCAATGTCCTGTAAAGGACATGCAAACGTTTACATTACCATTGTCAGGCGAACACACTCCGACTTCAGAAGTACTGGTATTTTACGAACCCTCAGTCAATGACGAGAAGTCATTATTTTAGTCCACTTGACCTGTGTAGTGGTTGAACCCGCTATCTATATATATATATATAATATTTTTTTTTTTTTAAATTCGCATTTCCTTTACAGGACATCGGTGTCAACAGCAGCATCTTTCAGCTGTCTGTTGATTTCTTGGCAAGATTACGCTCAGTAGTTTGCTATTGCTTTCTGAGCGGCCGGCTCAGTTATCCCGCAAGTCACCAGCGGGGGTAGAACCGCTCCCAGTTCTCGCCCGCTACGAGACTCTGTGTGATAAACGGGATTACAGAGAAAGTATTGTAACCCCTCGGCCAGAGAGGCCGGCATATAATATTTAAGCACTCTAATTCTGACATCTAAAGATTCTGACTTATTTCATTGAATACTTATGCTTTTATTAAATGCAGCTTTTCATTGGCCTATCTGTTATAAATCTTTGACATGTTTCTTCCATCTGATGCTATGAATGTCCCTGCTTAGGAAAACGAATGCATTAATGAAAACTTTATACTCGTAGAAGTTAAGTACCTCGTGTTAAAGTTTATTTTGTTCGTACCTCGTGTTAAAGTTGATTTTGTTCGATCTCAACATGGATATTAGGCATTACCCTGCAGCATTCACTGTTACAATTTTTAACTGTAACGATACTCTGATCTGGAAAATAAAGACAGGAGTCTCGTGTCAGCATGCCATAGACTAATGATATCGTGGCAAGGAGTTGTGATAAACTCTTTTTCTTGTTTGTCATTATCCATCACACGATAGAGAAATAACACACAATATGGGCCATAGTTTACAAGGTGCCGGGTGATTCAGTACTGTTCAAATGTTCACAATATGAAGAAAGGTAAAAGTTCAGGTAGCTCCGTGGCGTGGTGTGACGTGTTCAGTCGTAACATATTATAGAGCGTGAAATTTGAGGTGGAGTATCCAGTTCAGATTCTCTTTCTAGTCGTTTTAACTTTCCAGACAATTCCCAGAAAAGTTCTCAAATAATTGTGTCTCTGCTGGGGATGAAACCCATATACCACCGCGGTTCCCAAACTGTCACAGAAGTATGCAGAAATGGGAATATTTCTTTCATGCAAACGGTTGTTGTCCTATACAGCTGGGCTTTTTCCAGAGATGAGGAGTCATCTCTCTCTCTCTCTCTCTCTCTCTCTCTCTCTCTCTCTCTCTCTCTCTCTCTCTCTCTCTCTATCTCTCTCTCTCTCTCTCTCTTTCTCTCTCTCTCTCTTTCTCTCTCTCACACACACACACGCACGCACGCACGCACGCACACACACACACACACACACACACACACACACACATATATATATATTTATATATATATATATATATATATATATATATATATATATATATATATATATATATATATATGCTATAAAACATTTTGGCTAAATATCTATGTCAGTCATGGGCAATCATTTCACAACAAATTTAGAAGAAAATATGGCCTTTTGTGCTTAAATGATACAGATAAGTTTTTAGATTTTAAAAACCTCTTGTCTGACAACACCCAGACAGTGATGAGAGCCACGTTCTGCAAAGGAGCAGCTGCTTGATGTTGATGTTTGACATTTGCGGGAGGTGGTCGTGCGTTTGTGGGACCAGGTGGAGTAGGCGGAAGAACAGATTGAGAACCCATATGTGGAAAGAATGAGATTACGGGGGATCGGCATTGGTTCTGGAAGAATCTAAAAACTGAGAGGGAAGACCAGGAGAACTTTTAATCAGATAGCGGTGGGAACGATTAGTAGTATGACTCTTCGCTGGCTGTTGAACGAGAGGACGGAGCACGTATGGGAATGTCCTGAGTGCAGTGATGTCGGTTCTTAACTCAACTCAACTCAACTCAACATTTGCGGGAGCTGCACAGATAATATAATGATGATGATGTTTGACATTTGCGCGAGCTGCATAGATAATATAATAGCAATCGTCATCATCATCATGTGCCTTGCCGATAAGTGGGCGGTCATGTTTTGCCATCTCACTCGATCACCAGAGTCGTGGATCAGCTCTGCGTTCTTGTCTCGACCATGCCACGTGGCCAAGCCATCTAGGTATTACTTCTCTGCCTCACCCGTGTTCTCTTCCCCTCAATCTTGCCAGTTGTCACCAAGTTATCCATTTTATTTCTTCTCATAACGTGACCAAAACATGTTAACTGTCTACGTCTAATTTCTCTAATAAGCTTACGATTTTAATTTGTTTCCTGTAGGACTTGGTCATTGGTTTTTCTGCCTGTCCGTGGTATTCTTTGCATTTCCTCAGAAAATAATATCAATGGCAATGGCAAACTTTCCCTTATTATATACTCCATGCCTTGTGGCGCTCGTGATGATGTCTGTCCACAGCCCTCTGTCGGGTGTGCAGTCAATCATTTCTGATACTAATATTCTTAAATTATATGATGTCAAACTGTCCAGCATCTTCTCTTGTGTTCTCCCCTTGCATCTCCTCCCTTCCAACTTTCGTGTTGTCACGATATACTCCAGCTTTTCCCTTCTCATGACACGCCCAAGGGATGTGGACTGTCTTCTTCTGATGCGAATAACTAGTCGTCTGTGTGAGTTCACTTTTTTCAAGATAAGAATGATAAACACTATCATCATACCCTTGGCTCTGTGTAATATACAGTTCTCATCATCCTCCTCGTTTCCTTCATCCTTCTTCCTTCTTCTTTATCCTTCTCCTTCTTTCTCCTTCCTCTTTCTTTCTCCTCCTCTTTCCTTCTCCTCCTCCTTCTACTTTCTCTTCCTCCTTTTTCTTTATCCTCCGTATCCTCCTTCTTTTTTTATCCTCCTCCTTTTTCTTTCTCCTCCTCCCTTTTTCTTCTTCTTCCCCTTCTCCTACTCCGTACCATTGACGGTGTTTAAGGGTCAAAGTTACTGTTCTCTTCCTCCTCCTCGTTTTCTCCTCTCCTTCTTCTTGCACTTCCTCCTTCTTCTTTCTCCTCCTCCTTCTTCTTTCTCCTTTTGCATTTTCTTCCTCTTCCTCTTCTCCTCCATACCATTGACGGTATCGTAAGGGGTACGGTTACAGTTCTCTTCCTCCTCATCGTTTTCTACTACCTCCTTCTTCTTTATCCTCCTCCTTCGTCTCCTTTTTCTTTCTCCTCCTTCTTTCTCCTAGTTCTTCCTGTCTTCCTTGTGATCGTATCTTCTTGGTGCCAACCTAGTGAACGTAAATTGCCAAAATATCACAAAAAGCTACAAATGCTGGGATTGATTGCGATGTCAATTACAGGGCATACAACTAATTACCGTTACATGCTAATAGGCCTTCAGGACTTCTACAAACTCCAGTTAAGGCACACTTGTTCATCCTGTGCAGGCGAACAATACGACCTACTCACTAGTAGACTTTAATCCTAGTATTGACGTAATATGTTTGACAGGGAAGCAAACGGATTGTGTGATGTGATTTGTGGGCAATAAACGTTTGAGACCTTGACATTTTGTATCTGTGATTTGTTTTCCGATTGTTTATCAAGAATCACTTTCTGTGTACACTTATCTCCATAAGATTTCTGTTTTCCCCCTGTAGATCACACAAGCAGAATGTTATGGCAGTGCACGAAATGCGTAGCTCCGTGCAAGGATCTACGTATTTGTGTGTACCAGAATCACATATGCAAAAACAATTCTTATTCTTCTATTGCGTTCGTCCCCGATGTTGTTTTAGACATAATAACGTGTTGCCTGTTTACAGCAGAGCTGCGATATTTGCACCTTTCGGTCGACACATCCGACATCTTCAGGCTTTTGTTGGCCGGATTATCTTCCGGGAAATCACAATTCATTTGTGGAGAGTTGTTTTTGTTTTTTAATTTTAATTGTGAAATTGCATCCTGGGCAGTAGAGTACTTTTTTCGATTTCCAGATGTTAAAGAATGTGTGTCATGTGCAAGGTGCCGACATGCCCTCTGACCTTTCGCCCTTGCCCGAGAAGACTTGACGTTCGATTCACAATGCAAAGGATTGGGGGCGGGGGGAGGGGTGTAGAAACATAGCACCCTTCTGGTATGTGTGAATGTTTGTACAGTTCACACCGCGGATTGAACCAGGACTGCAAGAGCCAGAAGCGGACGTCCTAACTCTGAGCCATCAACAACCCCCTTCCCTACCCTCCACTTCGCTGCCTATGAATAGAGGCTGAGTGCGGCGATTCACAGGTGCCGCGGTGGCGCAGTGGCTAGCCCCCTTACCTGTCGGCCCCGTGGTCATGTATTCGATTCCCAAAGGAGGCTGATTTGTTGTACATTGACCAGAACTCTCACTTCAATCCAGCCTAAAATAGTGACCAGGAAATCTGCTGGGAAGAAAAGGCTGTAAAATGTATAAAAATGATCCATTACGTTACCTTTTTTTTAAAAACTAAAATAAAATCCAGTATTATAGCAATTTCCTTAACTCGAATACTTCAAGAAGGTCTTAGTTTTTCAGAAGGAAGTGATCAAACAAAGACTATTCAGTGCTTGGTTACATGTTACACGTAAAGTCCCAGCATGAGATGTGCAGTCGTTGAACCAGCGGGTTTCAAAGTTTGAGAAATTATGCTCAGTCATAAATATAACGGGAATCGTCTAGATCTCAAGACACTGCTTCTCTAGATGGTGTGTCAGGTCATTTTATTGCACTGATCAAAGTGCAAGTTATCATATCGCAACACACGCAATCAAGTACTTGCATCAGAAATAAAATATTCCCTTATCACCTTTTTACCGGCTTAGAAGTGGGCCAATATCAGGCGACAATACATATAAAGAAGGAAACTGTCCCACATTCAATTCACAATCTTATTTGTGTTAGTGCAACAGCTTTTGAGGCTAACCGAAGCACACGTTAAGACAGTATAAAATGTCTTCTGACAGCGGCATCCAGACGTACTTGTTGTCTGTTACCGTCTTACCACAGCCAGGCCAACAGAATCTGCGAAGAACAGTCCATCGAATCAAAAACACACTGGACAATGTTGCAGCCAGCGTGCAGGTGATGCACAAGTTCAAAGTGTCTGGAGAAGCTCGAGTTCTTGCTGTTCTGGATATTTCCGTGAATAAAGATCTAGATGCCTTGGTGGAAGCTATCTGGAATCTGGGCACAGTTGATATCACCAGCAACCCCATAATACATTACCCCACCTTCGCCAAGAATCTCGGGGTTGAAGAAGAACTTCTGAAAATTCCTGCTCTCAAGCTGGAGAAGGATCACCTGTACTGGATTGTATGCGACATGGAATATCATAGCAAAACGTTGGAGGAGTTTCTGTCCATCTGGAAGAAGGAAGCCGTTGCAGTGTTTACCTTCAGGTCGTTAGGAGCAGCCAATCTGATACCATTCAAGACTCTAGGCCAAAGACAGATAAACGGGTTTGTAAACCAGCCTGAACCAAGTGAGCTGGACAAGCTGACATTTGAGCTGCCAATCATACTTGAGAACGGCAGCAACGTGCATATGAGAAGCAAAGCAATTCAGCTTCTTGATGAGTACACCAAAGATAACCCACTGTAACTGGATACGTCAGTGGAACTTCTTCTTCTTCTTTCGTTCGCCTAAACTATGTCTATAACTGCAATGTTGTCTCTTGTATGAATCTAACAATCTTTTTCAGTTCACTCAGCGGTCCATAGAGTTTATCTTCCACTGTTGTCTCTCTAGGCCAGAAGGTTCGCCTGGATATGTTGTAGTTTGGGCAATCCTGGAGTATGTGCTCTGCTGTCTGCGACGCCAAACCACATGTGCATATGGCTGAGTCACCAATCTTGAATTTTGTATACATGTGGTTGCGTAATCTATTGTGTCCTGTTCTGAGGCGCAGAAGAATGACCTGTTCTGGTCTGTCCATAACGTGGTAGTCGTCTTGAGTAAGGTTTGGTGGCCTTCTGACTGATTTGATCATTCTTTTCTTTTGGTGGTAAGTAATAGGCACATCTGGTTGTTCTTCTTGTGCTCCTTCCTTAGCCAATCGATCAGCTCTGTCGTTTCCGGGGATTCCACAGTGGAATGGTATCCACTGTATGGTGATCTTACGTTGACTGCTAAGTTCAGAAAGTAGTGTCATCAGAACTGGCAATTTCCCAGACAGGAGCGCCTCTATTACGGATTTTGCATCTGTCAATGGAACGACTCGTAAGGTTCGGGAATATAGTTAAAAATATCTGCACACACAAAAACATCACCCACATATTATGCGTAATAGTTGAGAAATGACATCTCAACAAAATATCCAACTCTTGATACCAAATTGAAAGTGTTAGTAAGTTAAAGTTAGTTTATGTCTTTTATATGACGCCGTAATCAACTTCAACGCACTTTTTAGTTGTGATTTTCTGAGAAATTTCACATTCTTTGCTTTTCCATGGCTTTCTGAACGATCAACGCTCAAACAATTGTTAAAAATCAACGCAAGCGGGTCTGCTTCTACATCTCCTACAGATGATTCGAACCTTGTACATGAGACTGTGATACGTGATCGTTACACCTTAGCTAGACACATCGGCTGTTAGTAAAAATTTGGGAATTATGTATTCTAAGCCAGTCCATTGTTGCGGTCAATGACACCGTGTACTGAACTCGCGTTAAGAAAAGCTTGGAGAGCATATATGCTTGATATAAATGTCGTGCGAGGACACTAGTGCTGTGAATATTTCCTTCTTCTGAAATCACTCATGGACAAATGTGCGTGTGTATTAGTCCGTGCCTGCAATATGCACTTCCTGATTGCGTATTTACTGTTTAGCAATGATATAGTGTCAACAGTCGGCTCAAAAACGTTCAAAAATGCAGGTATGTCGGTACGGAACCTTGATCAGAAGGCTACCGTATGACAAGCAAGCCTTGAGGAGATTATCTCTGAACTTGGTCATAGTTGATAAAAAGTGACAGAGCGTTATACTAACTGGCAACAATGTATGGTCTAGTTTGTCCTTTTGGGCTGAGTGCCACCGACCCAAGAATGTGGCACCACACTTCTGTAGTTATCTACTCCAGCACCTCATACCAAAGTTAAGTGATCGCCCGATGTCGACCTTCTTCTTGTGTGTACTATAAATTATTCGTGGAACTCTCCCTACGCCTCCTGATTAAAAGAAACATATGCTTTCGCAAGGCTAAACAAAACAAGTGTGAAAAAACAAACAAACATGAAATACAGCATTGAAAAGACACAGACAATGGTGACAGACAGCCAGAAACCTTAGTAAGAAAGCCACAGGTGTGTGTACCGAAGCTTGATATAACTCTTCACTACATAGATGTTTATTGCACTCTAGAAACCCCATGTTTTCATAATAGGAGAAATGTGTGAGTGTAGCATTAACAACAGAGGTTTACATTTTACAACTGACTAACATTGCAGGGTTTATTTAATGCTTTAAGCAGCTGTAGTAGCCCAGTGGTTAGCAGGCTCGCCTACCGGCTCTGTTGTCATGTGTTCAAATTCACATCGAAGGATAATCTTACAATTAACGTTGGCTATCTGGTCGATCCAGTTTAAGATGGGTACCAGGAAATATTGTGGGAAATACAGGCGGTATTTCCGACTGGTATTTACCACATCACTCATGAGGGAGTCTCCGTTGCGAAGTGGTCAAGCTGTTTGACTTGGGCTCTGAAGGTTGTGGGTTCGATTCCGGGCCGCGCCCTTCGGTACACAACTGAAAGTTTTCGGAGACTCCTGTAGGTCGTCGCTAGAGCTACGGAGTTCGTGCTTTGTGAGACGTTTTCAGCGCCACGGAAAGAGACCGAACCATATGGGATAAAACCCGGTGCAATGAAGTCGACCCTGTCGACTTTTAAGCTACTTTTTGTAAGCGACATCACTCATCCAGTGGCAATATGAGGTCAGAATCATAAACTCAGCCAGTCCCAAGATGTGGAAACAGTCCTGTACTTTACTGACTTACCATAAAGCCAGTACCCCCTCAATGCCTGGAACAAGATTCCGTGTGTAGGTGTGTGCTTTTGTGCGTGTTTGTGTTTTTGTGTGCGTATCTGCGGAGATAACTATCTTTCCCAGACGTTAAGCGGATGTTAAGTCTTTACAGTTTTAGAGTGAGTTTTCATGTTTTGGTCAAACACCATGTTCATTGCACACCGGTATCTCCATAAGTCACACATGGTCGATCTCCGCACACTTCACGAACTTCATAGCACCGGGGAGAATCCAGAAAGTAAATACTAGAATAGCACTTATGATAAATATTTCTTTTGTTGGGATGTTTTCAAGTTTATTAATTTAGCCTAGACAGTGCCCTATTCTTCCAGTCCTTTTCGATTTTTAAATGCACATGAACGTTTAGTATGGGCAACGAGTACTTAGGGCCTTAAAGTATTTAGTCCTTTTTTGTCAGTTAGTTCGCTTCCCAGTTTCAAAGTATCAGAATATGTGTGGGTTGGACTAGTTTTGGTAAAATGGCTTAAATACGAAGGTAAGTTAATAAGTAAGTCACAGATGGCTGTATAACAATAACTAAATATGATAACAACTTGAAACCAATTTATTTGTATATATACATTGTCCCTTTATTTCTAAATATCATTTCCACCAACAGTGATCCACTTATCCCATCGTTTTATCAGTCCTCCCAAACCCGCTGCATGGAACTACGAGCCCTGTTCTCATTTACCGGCCATTCCACAAAACTGTGTGACTTACTTATTGACTCTTCCTCGAAACGTTTTCTAACCAGCTATGCACCACATTTGTCAGCATAAACACTGAAAACTCACCTTGGCGGGAGCCATTACGTGAATGACGCCAAAGTTGAATGTAAAGTGAAAACGTGGTTTAGAAAACAGAGCACGCAGCCCGCCCCCCCCCCCCCCCCCCCCGCCCCCTATATGTTATTAAATTATACGGAATGGCGTTGCACCACATACTGCTTTGTGTATCCTTTCTTTCAAACTGGCTTAGTCAATTTTAAACATTACTATAACATGTTATACACGGTACACGTGAAGCGTCCTATATTTATCTCTTCTTACTTCTTCGTAACAAATATGTAATGTCTGTCAGAGTCCCCAAAAAAGGGTACAATGATGCAGTGACATCGTTACGCCCGCCAGGCGACTTAGCTCCCAGCAGGGAGGCAGCAACTTCGTTACGCCGCCAGGCGAGTGGTAGTAACCGGCCTGCAAGATTGCTGGCTGACGAACGACCAGCGGTCAGGCCTGGACGACGCTAACCGCACGCATGCCTCGTGAAGCCACCTGAGGTGGGAGGCGAGTGGCGAACTAGCGGCAGACAGCTCTGGGACACGGACTTGGACGGACGCAAGAATAGAGAGAAAGGCGTTGTGTGGTTTCTGTACTGAAAGTCGAGTGTCTGGACATCTTGAGTGAGACTTGTGAGCTGTATGTAAGTGTATTGAAGTATCGAGTATATATTGTTGTGATCATCGTTCTGTATTTGATATGTGAATAAATCCATAGAACGGTGTGTCGTTGAGTCTTACGTCAAATCACGTTGTACTTGTACTGTCTCACACTGTTAGGTTAGCGAGCCGAGTTTAAGACCCTGACAAGTGTGGACGTGGTGGCATTCGTCCGGCTTTAAAATGAACGTGTTTATGTGATTAACGATTTAAAACTAGAGTTTGTGAACTTATAATTTTTGTCAAACTTTATAGTACATGTAATGTGATCGTGGAAGGCTCATTTTGATTTATTACTACATTATTTAAACATGTGTAAGACTATTTGTAAACGTACAGTGCATACATATTGTTTGTTCTTGTAAGCGTGTAAAACATTTGTGATTTGTAAACTTGTCACCGTTTTGACCTTGTCGACATTGTGATCTTGTCGCCATTTTGACCTTGTCGCCATCTTGTAAACTTGATGTCTATGTCCTTACTGAATGTCATCTTGATGTAAGTGATGTGTCATCAATGTTGTAGAGTGTTGAGATACATGTAGATTGTCTTGGTGCATTGAGTTTGTGGAACGCAAAAAGTTTGGAAAGAAAGTAACTTGTTTTGAAAAAAAAAAATTGTTGACGGACAAACTTACGACCTACAACTACACTCAACGCCATACAAACCTAACCAACACTTAGTGACAAGCAGGCACACACCAACAAATAGACGCTAATTCATTTTTCTCCAAAAACAAAGCAGGTTTTTCCGTACCATCTGAAACCTTGCCGTAGAGGTCATTTGTGTTTTCGAAGTAGCGACCATACAGTTCCTAGCCCGATTTCCAACCATTCTTCACCGCATCCAGGGCACTTGAGTATATTTTTCTTTTCCTATACTTTAAGAATGCAATTTTAGGCACGTATTGTCAAAAAGAAGTCAATTGTAAATTGTTTATTACTAACCACTTATAACATATTTTGTGTGGCTGGTATTTCATTGACATTGTCCATCATGTCTTCATTATTTGATTTCATCGATATGGGGATAAAATTACAGTTAACAGGTGATGAATTGACAAAATGGAGTGAGAAGAAATACTCTGAATACCTACTAGTACAGGAGAAAGCTAATGAACGCGAAGAAAGGGCAGCTGAAAGAGCCGCCAAGCAAATAGAGGCAGAAACAGCCTTAAAGCAAGCTGAGATAGATAGCGAGTTGAAAAAGGCAGAAATTGCAGCTCAGAGTAAGAGAGAAGAACTGGAGTTACAGTTGAAGATGAAACAACTTGACACTGAGACTGCGATTAACAAAGAGTCTAAGAAATCTGAGAGACTGGAGAAAGAAAACCAGTACAAGAAATATCAAGGTATTGTACGTAATTATACCTCGGGTGACTGCATCGCAGCCTTTACCCAAAATTTTGAAACTTTAATGGAACATTACCAAGTTCCACTGTCTGAATGGAATATTGTGTATATGAGGAGTTTATCAGGGGAACCTCTTAAAGTCATTGAAACCATCCCCAAAGACCTCAGAAAAGATTACCATTATCTGAAATCTAAGATTATGGCGCATTTTATGTTAGATGAGGCAGGTTACAGAGAACAATTCAGTAAATTGAGCCCAAAACCAACTCAGACGTTCTCTGATTACCTCTGCTTAGTCCGAGATATATTTACCAAATGGACTTCAGCAGCTAAAATTGACAAAAATTATCAGAGACTAGAAGATCTGATCATTCGAGACAAAATCATTTCATCGATTCCATCAGCATTTTCAAAGTTTTTGCAAGAGAATGAGTGCACTAGTGTAGATGAGATTGAGAGACGTGGTTCGGCGTACTACACAGCCAACAAACATTGTTTTGCCACTGAAGCTACTGACATTAACTTTGTAGCAGCGGCTAACTATGACAAACCCTACAGTAGGCAGAAACCTCAAAGGCCTACCTCTGAGAAGTTTAAGCATTGTATTTATTGTAAATTTTCACATCATCAGAATGAAATGTGCGATAAACAACCAGGATACCATACGTACCTATTAAACATGGTAAACAGACAAGATCAGGAGCGTAAATCCTTCAGAAGTTTGCGTAAATGTTTCCTCTGTAAGGCGTACGGACACCATCGAAAAGATTGTAAAGGTAGGCAAATGACCAACAAAGCAAATGCCGCCTTGTTTGACAGTTCGGCGTCAGACGAAGAACAGCCAGAGAAACATCCTGTGAACTCAGCACAGGCTTTTGACATATTTAGCGCAAATAAATGCTCTGTTTGTAACACCTTCTATGAAGATGGTATTTTAACATGCGGTCACGCCATCCCTATTGCCAATGAAGAAGCTAATTTGGTAGTAGATTCAAAAGGCAAGATAATCATCCATCACGGATATGTGAATGGCAAGTCAGCTACAGTCCTTCGTGACACAGGCAGTTCACTTATTGGTCTGAAGAGAACGTTCATAATGCCTACAGACTATACAGGCAGGCACGTAACATGCAGAACATTCTCAGGCAATATTGAGAAATACCCACTAGCATGGGCATATATTGAAACACCTTTCCTCACTGGGAAAGTAAAGTGCGCTGCATTAACAAACCCAGTGTGTGATGTAATTATTGGAAATTTACCAGAGGTGAATGATAAACCTCATGACATAACATCTATGTGTATTGATGATAACATAACATCACCATCCAATGTCATCATTGAAAATGTCACACCACCTATTGATTGTATTGTAAATGTAGCTAATGTAGCACTAAGTACTCATGACATCATTGATAACATTGTTCCATCATCATCTGATATCATTGAATGTGTGAACGCAGTAACTAGATCTACTGCTAGAGTGCAAGATGAAAGTAATCAAACTGAGGCTATACAAATGCTTAGCCCAGAATCACTACCTACTAACACCATGAAGGAAACATTTGTAACAGCTCAAAAAGCTGATCCTTCATTGTCAAAATACTTTAATCTGATCGGCCAAAAGCCAAAGGTAACAAAGAATGCAAAATGGCATTTTGCTATGAAAAATGATATACTCACCAGGTATTACACCAAAGGTGACAATACAACAGAGCAAACTGTTTTGCCAACAAATTATCGCAAGCAAGCCTTACATCTTGCCCACGATATACATCTTGCAGGGCACATGGCATACGTTAAGACCAGATCAAGGTTATTGACACAGTTTCATTGGCCCAAATTTTGCAATGACATTAAAGAATATTGCAGAAGTTGTGACACCTGTCAGAAACTGGTAAAAAAAAGGTAAAAACCCACAGGCAAAGTTACAAGTTACTGACTTAGCCAGTCGACCTTTTGAAAAACTATCTGTTGACATAGTGGGCCCTCTTAATCATACAACAACTAGAGGGAATAAATATATTCTAACTGTCATTGATCAATGTAGTCGCTGGCCAGAAGCTATTCCGCTAAAGAACATTACTGCCAATGATATAATGGAAGTTTTCTTCCATATATTTTCTCGGATAGGTTTTCCAGATACTATCCAATCTGATAGGGGCACTCAGTTTATTGCCGCATCCACCCAAGCTTTCACCAAAATGTTGGGAGTGAAGCAATGTTTCAATTCCCCGTACCATCCTCACAGTAGTGGAATTGTGGAAAAATTTAACGGGGATCTAAAGCACATGCTTGCCAAAGTAACGCAAGAGCACCCCAATAACTGGGATGTATATCTACCAGCTATTCTTTTTGCTTATCGCGAGGTACCACATTCTAGTACCGGTTTCTCTCCTTTTGAACTTATCTATGGTGCCAAACCACGCGGCCCATTGACCATTTATCACCAAATGTTAACTGACTCTACTCCAGTACTTAAACCCATATCATCATACGTATATGTCACATCATTGCGTGAAAGAATCATCAAATCTTGTGTTATTGCAAAGAATGCACTAAAACTATCTGGTGCTACTTATAGACAGTATGCTGACAAAGGTAACAGGACGATAACTTTGACACCTGGACAGGACGTTCTTCTTCTACTACCTAGTGACAGACACCTATTGACTGATTCTTGGCAGGGACCTTTTAAAGTGACGAGACAGATTTCACCTGTAGACTACGAAATCCTCATAAAAGACAAACACAAAATATTTCACATTAATATGCTAAGACCATACTACAACAGAGACAACGAACAAGACGATACGACAGCTTGTACAGTGATAATAGATCACGAAGATGACGATGCTAGTGACGAAATTCCAACGCCTGCATTAGACACGACAAACTGCTTGAAGGAGATCAAAATCAACCCAAAGTTGACTCAAGCAGAGACAGACAGTTGCAAACAGCTTATACAACAGTACAACACCATCTTTTCCAACAACCCAGGACAAACAGAATTAGTACAGCATCACATCACACTCACATCAAACACACCCATAAAATGCAGACCATACACCATTCCATTACATTACAAAGAACATTTACATCAGGAAATCATCAACTTAGATAAAAACAACATCATAAGACGATCCCAGTCAGACTTCTCATCTCCAATGGTGATTGTACGCAAAAAGGACAATACAATAAGACTGTGCATCGACTACATGAAGCTAAATAAAATAACTGTTCTAGATTTGGAGCCAATGGCAAACACTGACGATCTTCTGACAGAACTGACAGACGCTAGGTTCTTTACGACGCTAGACATGACGAAAGGATATTGGCAAATAGCAGTAGACGAACAGAGCAGACATCTGACAGCATTTGCCACACCTTGGGGACTGTACAAATGGTGCAAACTTCCATTTGGGCTAGTCAATGCCCCTGCCACATTCGTACGTATGACACGACTTCTTCTAGTAGACATTCCTAACATAATCTGCTATATCGACGACATCTGTGTTCACACAGAGACAATGACAGAGCACATTAAGACGTTAGAACAGACATTTGAACGTATTAGACAGCACGGACTGACAGTAAAGCCTGTGAAAGTAGACATAGCCTACCAGGAAATAACTTTCTTGGGGTACAAAATATCCAATGGCTTTGTCATGACAGACGATAAAATTGTGTCCAAGATACTAAAACTCTCACTTCCGACTACTAAGAAACAAGTCAGAAGTTTGTTGGGATTAATAAATTATTACAGGCAGTTCATTCCTGATGTTTCAGAACTGACCGAAGTGTTTACTAATTTACTAACCAAAGATAAACAAGAGAAAATTGTACACAATGAATGCCTAAAAATTGCATTCAATAAAGTACTTGCATATTTTTCTGATAATAGTTTGAATAATCTCATCCTGAAATTGCCCAATCTCCGTTTACCTTTCAGATTGCGTACAGATGCTAGCTCCGTGGCGATTGGAGCAGACTTGTTGCAGGAGTACAACAACATACTACATCCCGTTTACTTCGTATCCAGGAAACTAAAGCCCAGAGAACGGGCGTGGTCTATCCCTCAATTGGAAGCCCTAGCTTTAGTGGTGGGTATAACAAAATTATCCAGATTTCTTCTAGGACGTCACTTTATCGTGGAATCTGACAGCAGCCCTTTACGGTTTATAAATTCAGGAGTACCCTCAAATCAAATGGTAGCGCGCTGGTCTCTTAAACTTCAAGATTACAGCTTTGAGGTTCGACATATTCCAGCAGATCCAATTCAATTGCCGATCTTTTGTCCCGTTGTCCGACCGACCCAGTATCTGAGTGCAGTGTGTACAAATACACTCAGACCGACACAGCCATTTATAAGTGAATAATTTTTTCCATTCACAAAAAGCTGTGCAATGTCTACAATATTGTGATAGGGATTACTCCCATTATATATAGGATTCTTATTTTAATAATTCATGTAGTGATTGTCGTGTATAACTGTGTAGTGTGTGGTAGAAAGGGAACCTTATTAATTGTATATACCAAGAACAAGAACAGTGTCACATTCGCTCAAGAACTTACCGTAAGCGAATTATCCAATTTGACAGTGACATCTCCGTTTGGAACTTTCCAGGGATATTTTAATGACGTATGTGAACGTGTGAACTGAACATTGAGAGCTACACCATTGCAGTGAACCGAAATCCTTAATGTTCGGTAGTGAAACATCCAACACATGAACAGTCAATCGTAATCCAGAAGGTTTTGTAATGAAACATCCGACACAAGAACTGTGAGAACATGGTATATTCCGTAACTACATCAGACCGGAACAAGTGTGTTCTGCAAGCTTAAACATCAGCTGATTTTAATGTTCGTGTGTACTTCCGGATTAGTTAGAAATTTAGAGTAAAATTAGCAGACGACAAATAAAAGTCTAAAAATCTATGACGATTCTAAAATCTTTAGGAATCAACAAACTTAAATACACGAATTGTGTATTTACATATTTATGTAGTGTAATCTTAGAATCATATCTTGATTAATGTATTCATATTACCGACTTTTTCTCGTTAATATGAAGAAACGTCAAGCAATGACGCTAAGAAATAGAATAATGATTGTAAATTATTGTATTTCATTAATGTGAAAATTATTTCCCTTTCATTTATTTGTTATTACATCATTTCACTAAGGGCCATAATTTGAAATGTATATTCTAATGTGTTGTGTATAAATAGCCAAGTGTTGCCAGATTATTGACACAACAGGTACCAATCTACTAGCATGGCAGAGGGTTGCCGACATTGCAGACCAACACAAGAGCTACTGGCCAAGTAAGGTCAGGGTTTGAGCGTTTTATGCGACTTATAAACAGCCGCATTTCGGTCTAGCTAGATGGTTTTTGTTTCAAGAACCATATTATTACGTTTTTTTCTATTTGCTGCGAGGTAGATGCGTGAAGCTGGTACTACCGATCTGACTGGGTCATTTATGCAATTGAGGTAATCAGCCATCGAGACGATGAAACCTGACATGTGTTAAAGTTTGAACACCACATGTCGTTGAATGCAACTTCCATTTCTTATATATTTCTATGGCATATATGTATTTGTGTATTTTGATACTAATGTATATAACAATTGAAGGGTAGACTCTGACAAGGTAAGAATATTAACCCTGCATGTACATATATTATACATGAAAGATGACATCTTTCATGAATTTGCCGGGGGAGCGTGTCAGAGTCCCAAAAGGGTACGATGATGCAGTGACATCGTTACGCCCGCCAGGCGACTTAGCTCCCAGCAAGGAGGCAGCAACTTCGTTACGCCGCCAGGCGAGTGGTAGTAACCGGCCTGCAAGATTGCTGGCTGACGAACGACCAGCGGTCAGGTCTGGACGACGCTAACCGCACGCATGCCTCGTGAAGCCACCTGAGGTGGGAGGCGAGTAGCGAACTAGCGGCAGACAGCTCTGGGACACGGACTTGGACGGACGCAAGAATAGAGAGAAAGGCGTTGTGTGGTTTCTGTACTGAAAGTCGAGTGTCTGGACATCTTGGGTGAGACTTGTGAGCTGTATGTAAGTGTATTGAAGTATCGAGTATATATTGTTGTGATCATCGTTCTGTATTTGATATGTGAATAAATCCATAGAACGGTGTGTCGTTGAGTCTTACGTCAAATCACGTTGTACTTGTACTGTCTCACACTGTTAGGTTAGCGAGCCGAGTTTAAGACCCTGACAATGTCGTATATTCTGTTGACTTAAGTGTATTTTTCTCGCCGCGTCGGCAACTTACAGGGTATGTGAGCCGGTCGCTCAGATGGCAATGGCAAACAACTGAGCGCAATCTTGCCTAGTACATCAACAGCAGCAGAAAAATTCTGGTTTTGACTGCACGTCCTGTACGGGATATGCAACAAAAAAAAACGTGTATTTTGTTGTGTTAAATGGTATATCCTCTATCATTCAATACACGAATTGGATCCAAAATCGTGTTTACTAAATGTCTACCCATTTTATGTGCATTTATTTGAACAATCGATTTAATATGTGGATTATTTTACATGTTGTGTTGAATTGCTCTTACCACGAATAACACTTGAACAGATTAATATTGTAACATGAATGACTCTGTTAATCTTGACATACTATACATAATAATTTATTGACACTAAAAGAGGAAATAAAATTGACTGAACTTGTGTCTTGAATCTGTGGAAATATTGTATTTTAAATGTTTATATTTGTCATCCCTGGTTCATGTCACTGTTGCAGACCATGATTGTTCATGATAATTTTTTTTTGTTCTGTTGAATATCAGAGAAAGTTATCGTAATAACATTGGCCTACCAAACGTCCGATCAACTAACGGCGGGGTAGCAGTATCAGCCCCTACACCTGCCAGCAAGAAAATTGTAGCACACAGACTTGCTTGTGACTTGGAACAACTCGGCTGCTTCCCGCCCACACTTGGAGGATACAGACGTAACACAGAGTCATGGCTGAATGCGGCGGTCTTTGCTCAAGATGTTTACGAAGGATTTCAGGTCAGAGAAGAGACATGTGCGGCCGCCATAGACTTAGAGGACGCATACAATAGAGTATCCTTCGAACACTTGATGCAAACCCTCCTCAGACTGAAAGTGCACACTCACCATGTACGATGGATAGCTGAAGTCTGCTCCAAAGGAAGGTGGTGCTAAGATGCGGAAGTTGGTCTTCTGATCCGTTAACGATATGTCCAGGATTGCCGCAGGGTTCAGCACTATCACCAGTACTATTCAACGCGTATACGGTGATGATCATTGAACAACAGTTGGACGGGAGGGGTAGGACTCTATCATTCGTTGACGACATCCTCGTGTATCGACAGGGTCGAGATAGACAGGTGGTTGCCAGTGATATGCAGGGCGAACTAGATCGAATTTCCTCATGGTGTGTTGATGCCGATGCTCTTGTCAACTCTTCAAAGGCATCGGTTTCATGGTTCTCCCTAAACAACCATATTGTGAACACAGACCTGACGGCAGTAAGAATGGATGGGAGCATTTTGAATAGAACCCAGTCAGTAACACATCTTGGCGTGAGGCTTGATCGTACCCTGTCCTTTAGAGATCATGTCGATTATGTCATAACGAAAGCTCGAAAAGGTTTGTCAGCAATGAGAGTCACGGCCACTGCCAATATCGAGCAAAGACTGCTAATACTTCTGTTCCAAGGACTTGTGCTTTCACGCATCGAGTATGCCCTGGCCATCCTCACTGTCAGCCCTACACAGCTTGGAAGACTTGAAAAGGTACAAAACAAAGCCATGCGTATTATTTTGGGCTGCACGAGAGACACCAGCTGGGTAGCGATGAGATACCTCTTTGACTTCCCGACAATGGAACACAGGATCAAGATCTGGAGAGCTCGTGCATACTTAAAAATAAGCGCAGATGAACAGCACCCTCTGCATGACGCTATATTCAGAGAAAAGGGTGACATGCTAAAGAGGAGCAAATCATAGATGGGTCTGGCGGAAGATGTCGTCAGACAGGTCTGCAGTCTTACCAGTATCAACCCCGGCAAGGAATGGGTGCCGGTGCCTCCAGCTTTTAAGTGCACTTTCTCCTGTATTATCACACTCGACAGACGGTGCAGAGAGCAGAACCCTGCCGCTGTCAATGCAGAGGTTAACGCGCTCATCTATGAACACTCAGATAGCTTCAAAGTGCTCATCTATACAGATGAATATGTTGTAAAGCAGCAGAGAAGTGCGTGGGCATTTACAGCCCGTCCAGCGGGCCGAACCGTTCAAGAATCCAGTGGTGCCCACTCTATGACCACGAGCAGCATGACGATGGAGTTGATGGCAGTTACACGGGCTTTCTCATATAGCTAGAATCACAGCATTATACCAACGTGTGTGGACTAAGTGATTCAATGAGCATGATTCAAAAGGTCGAAGCTGGATCTGTACGTAGACAGTAGACTGAGACGCTGCGGAAGTCTGTTGTCCGTAATGTCACCTTCATCTTCTTCCCTGGACATTCGGGAGTCGAGGGATATGAACGAGCTGACAAACTGGCTGGCTGTGCACCCCCTGTAGATGGCCAGCCCATGGTTCGTGCCGATGGTCCTTAAAGATATGGCGAGAAGAGGGGACTTTGACGTCAGTGAATCCACATCGCTGTCCAGGATGAAAGACTTTGGAGTAAGAATCGGCACGGCCAAACGCGAGCGGTACATATCGGGAAAACAAGGTGCCTCGTCGTGCCTCTTCAACCAATACAGAACTGGCACCATTAGCCACCGGAAGATTATGCATATGTTGAGGAGGGGGGGGGGGGATCTGATCACCTATGGACCTGTCCGGAGTGCAATGAAGATACCCCAACTGATAACTGATAACTGATAACCTGCCAGTTGAACTTCAACTGCTCGTTCAGACAGCAATAACAAACTCATGAACAGAAATCTGTCCAGAAAATCACTCGGAGTTGAGGTAGATCGCAACGTCTTGCAAAGGACATGCAACATTTTGTACACACATAAACATACACGCCCACACATACAAGCGCAGATACACGCGCACACATACACGCGCACACATACACGCGCACACATACAAGCGCAGATACACGCGCACACATAGACGCACACACATACACGCGCACACATACACACGCTTATATACATGCTCGCACAAACTCGCCCGCACATTCACGCGCGCAGATACACGCGCGCATATACACAGATTTATTGTGTTTCTCGGAAGGAAGAAGTCTACTGAACTACATACCACCCGAGCTCCAGATCATGTTGCTTCAAGAGCCTTGTGTCTGGTCATCAATATCGATCATAATACATTGTGGCGAGCCAGTTTCCTGCTGTGTGTCTGGTCATCAATATCGATCATACTACATTGTGGCGAGCCAGTTTCCTGCTGTGTGTCTGTGATGTGAAAGCACCATCACATTGTGTAGGCCTGAGAACAAGGAGGATATAGGTAGCCAACCTTTCCCACACTTTGGCAAGGGATGAACGCAGACATCGAAACCGCTTCCAACATTGTTCATGACATTACCAGTGCAGTTCCCTGTCAACTTCGCTAGTGCCAAGAGCCAACTGTGTAGGTCAGGGATAAAGTTGGTAATAACGTAGATGATAGACTGTAAACACAACTACGTGGCTCGACTCATATGGTAGTCTGGCAGATGCTGAGATTAATGCATACACCGCAACTCACGGTGGCAGCTGACATACAATTTATTCCTGAAGCATATACACGGAAACAAACTCCGCAGCCAGCCAAGTACTCACTTTTACGAGCTTATGTTCAAGGAGTTCTCGTACTGCCTACTGTGGGTCGAGTATTTGGTGGCCCTCTGTACTACATGTACAGTACAGCTCGTGGTATGCTTTTGACATACTACAGTCTCTCTCTCTCTCTCTCTCTCTCTGTCTCTCTCTGTCTCTCTCTCTATCCCTCATCTGTCTGTCTGTCTGTCTGTCTGTCTGTCTCTCTCTCTCTCTCTCTCTCTCTCTCTCTCTCTCTCTCTCTCTCTCTCTCTCTCTCTCTCTCTCTTACAACCTGGTGTAGTAACAATCACTAGCACACAATAATCGTCATACATAGTTGAAAACATAACTCACTTGTAGGTACCGATATTGATAATCTTAATGTTCACTTGCATCATTCACCGGACTTTGCTATCTTCTCACCTGGTCCTAACTTACACACATACACGTCTTCAAACAATTACAATGTTCGTTGAAACTACACTTGAGATATAAATACGGTATGTGGAGTTGGAAATGTTTAGTTGACGTTAAGTACTTGTAAATATATCTGCTAGAATGGCGTTCTTGCGTGCCTGCATCTAACGTGTAACCTCTCTAACTTGTCGCTCATGTATGACTTGTCACTCTTGTATGACTTCTCACTCCTGTATGACTTCTCGCACCTGCATGACTTGTCACTCCTGTATGACTTCTCGCACCTGCATGACTTGTCACTCCTGTATGACTTCGCTCCTGTATGACTTGTCACTCCTGTATGACTTGTCACTCCTGTATGACTTCTCACTCCTGTATGACTTGTCGCTCCTGTATGACTTGTCACTCCTGTATGACTTGTTGCTCCTGTATGACTTGTCGCTAAGCTCTATGATTTGTCGCTTAGATAGGTGACCTATCGCTAAGCTGCCTCTTGCCTGAATGAGGGACTTGTTCTTTTTTTTTATTTGGAACGACAACTCTTATCGCGAACTGGAATACTGTATTAATCACTGTAGTAGCCGCCTGGCTGGCTTTTCGGGCATGTCACGCATTTCTGTTTCTCTATAGTCTGTTTTCATTTGAATTGTTGTGTGGCTTTCTTTAACTGTTTCTTCTCATTTTTCAGTCATCGTTTACTCTACAGCTAGCTAATTGTTTCTGTTAAAACACATGCTAGCAATTTGCTTCACTCGTTCTAGACCAGATACAACTCATCATATGAACTAGCAGACCAAAAAAAAAACAACACTAATTCTAGTAAGACTACTGGACGTGCAGTCATTGATTAACACATATTGATGTGCCTGAATGTGAAATAGTTAACACGATTAAACGGGTTACAGGGAAATACTGACATGAAAAGGATTAAATTCAACAGCTGTAGTCTGAGACGTGTATCCATACAGTGTCGTGTTGTAGAAATTATTGCATATTTTGAAATCATGGGTACTAGCAACTGTGTTTGATGTAAAGGCCGGAGGCATGATGTGGACCACATCACCTCTCCAGTGCCGGCTCGTCTATCAATTATAGGTTCGTCACAACACACGCCCAGTGCTTCCCCTGTCGTGTGAAAAGGGTCTTTTACTATTATTCAAAGAGCACAGGAAAAAATTAAGATACGTACCTGCATTACTTAGTCACATGGCAGATCTGATCCAGGACTCAGGTGATCGTGTGAGATGCTAAACCCTGATTGCCGACGTCTATCGACACGAAACATGATGACGGTGTTGATGATATTTAGTGGCGTTTCGGAATGTTGTCGCCTTCTGTCTTCAGGCTCTCACAAAGACACTACACACACACACACACACACACACACACACATACATACATACATACATACATACATACATACATACATACATACACACACACAATACACACATACACACATAAATCAGAATGAAAATAATATCTCATCACAGAAGTTGAGTTCTGTATACGTATTTAATTGTCGTTACAGGTACTCGTTTTTCTTTGTGATCGTCTACGCCAGCATCCTGCTGCAGAGGATTACCGCACCCATTCTTTAAACACCCATTTCACGTATGATGGTAAAAAAAGCAAAGGGAAGACAGAGAGACGCATGTTCGGATAGATTGGTCTCGTGGCATTATCAAAGAAGAACATAGACATGATCCGAGACTCGTAGTCGTGCGAGACGCCCAACAATTTTCACCCAAGCTTATCGGCATCAAGTGACATCTTCTTTAGCTCACCTCCTGGTTCATAGTGATTTGTTTAGTTCACTCCATAAGTTTTACATTGATAATTATATTTTATAATTTTATACCCACTATTCTGCGTAGGCACCAGATAGGGACTTTTTTTCATATTCTATGTACAGGACATCGCTGTCAACACCAGCACAACTGTTATTGCTGTCTTGGCAAGTTTACGTTTAGTAGTTTGCTATTACTTTCTGAACGACCGGCTCCCATACCAACACGTTAAAACCCAGAGCGACACGACATGTTGCCAAATCGGTTGCAGCTGTTTTTCGAACGCAGGTAAGCGGAATTACGAACCGCGTCCGTATCGCCTTTGCCACGGAGACGGCAGTTAGGGACTGTGTATTTTATTAGTAACTAGCTGACCCGGCCCGGCTTCGCCCCGACTCTGGTGGGGAGCATCTCATTTAATTCATTTAAGTAGTCATATAAGCTCCCGTTCCCGTTCCCGAGAGGAGGAGGAGGGAAGAGGAGGGAGGAGGAGGGAGGAGGAGGAGTAGGGAGGAATAGGAGGGAGGAGGAGGGATTAAGAGGAGGAGGGAGGAGTAGGGAGGAGGAGGGAGGAGGAGGGAGGAGGAGGAGGAAGAGGGAGGAGGAGGGAGGAGGGAGGAGGAGGAGGGAGGAGGATGAGGGAGAAGGAAGAGAGAGGAGGAGGGAGGAGGAGGAGGAGGAGGGAGGAGGAAGAGGGGAGGAGGAGGAGGGAGGAGGAGGAAGAGGGAGGTGGAGGGAGGAGCGAGTAGGAGGGGGAGAAGGAGGGAGGAGAAAGAGGGAGGAGGAAGTGGGAGGAGGAGGGAGGAGGAGAACGCAGGAGGAGGAGGAGGGAGAGGGAGGAGGAAGAGGGAGGAGGAGGAGGAGGGAGAGGGAGGAGGAGGGAGGAGGAGCGAGTAGGGGGGGAGGAGGAAGAGGGAGGAGGAGGGAGAAGAAGGGAGGAGGAGGAGGGAGAAGAAGGGAGGAGGAGAAGAAGGGAGGAGGAGGGAGAGGAGGAGGGAGGAGGAGGACGGAGAGGTAGGAAGAGGGAGAGGGAGGAGGAAGGAGAGGGAGGAGGAAGGAGGAGGAGGGAGGAGGTGGAGGAGAAGGAGGAGGAGGAGGGAGGAGGAGGAGGGAGAAGGAGGAGGGAGGAAAAGGAGGGGGAGGAGCAGGAGGAAGAGGGAGGAGGAGGAGGGATGTGGAAGGAGGAGGAGGGATGAGGTAGAGGGAGGTGGAGGAGGGAGGAGGAGGGAGGAGAAGGGAGGAGGAGGGAGGAGGAGAGGGAGGAGGAGGAGGGAGGAGGAGAGGGAGGAGGGGGAGAAGGGAGAAGGTGGGAGGAGGAGGGAGGAAGAAGGAGGAGGAGGGAGGAGTAGGAGGGAGGAGGAGGAGGGAGGAGGAGGGAGGAGGAGGAGAAGGGAGGAGGAGGAAGTTAGAGGAGTGATTAAGAGGAGGGAGGAGTGCGAGGAGGTAGGAGGAGGGAAGAGGAGGAAGAGGGAGGAGGAGGGAGGAGAAGGAGGAAGATGGAGGAGGAGGAGGAAGAGGGAAGAAGAGGAGGAGGATTATAACGCATATGCCTGTAGATAACTGCACCGAAAAGGTGGGGAGCATCTCATTTAATACATATACGTGGTCATATAAGCTCTCGTTCCCGACTATCTGTCTGTCTGTCTGTCTGTTTGTCTGTCTGTCTGTCTGTCTATCTGTCTGTTTGTATGAGCCGGCCCGGCTTCACCCAATCTCTGGTGGGGAGCATCTCATTTAATTCATATAAGTAGTCATATAAGCTCCCGTTCCCGACTATCTGTCTGTCTGTCTATCTATATGACCCGGCGTGGCTTTGCCCAGCGCCTGGCGGGGAGCGTCTCATTAAATTCATACAACAAAAAAAAAGTTACTTAAAAGAATGTCCTTCCACACACCATCCATTATTTTTAATGAAAACTTTTTAATCACCGACATGACTGTAGATAACTTCTTTAAGCATAAAAAGATTAGTTACAATGTTATGCATTATGCATTATTTTTATGAAAACTTTGAAAATGCCTTAAAGATTATATCATAATTTATTATAACTCATATGCCTGTAAATAACTATAGACAAAGAGTTTATAAATCTTTGAAAACGATGCAACAATATATATATATATAGCAATGTTATTAAAAGTTATTGTGTCCTGTTCTGAGGCGCAGAAGAATGACCTGTTCTGGTCTGTCCATAACGTGGTAGTCGTCTTGAGTAAGGTTTGGTGGCCTTCTGACTGATTTGATCATTCTTTTCTTTTGGTGGTTTGTAATAGGCACATCTGGTTGTTCTTCTTGTGCTCCTTCCTTAGCCAATCGATCAGCTCTGTCGTTTCCGGGGATTCCACAGTTGGATGGTATCCACTGTATGGTGATCTTACGATGACTGCTAAGTTCAGAAAGTAGTGTCCTCAGAACTGGCAATTTCCCAGACAGGCGCGCCTCTATTACGGATTTTGCATCTGTCAATATCACCACAGGTTGTGTACCATGGCTGGTATTTTGTAATTTCTCTGTGGCTATCTTGATTGCCTCAATTTCAGCATCATAATTATGGCAGTACTTTCATGTTGGAATTCTGGCCGTGTCTCTAGTGTTATTTGGGTATTCTATATACACTCCCGCTCCTCCATTTCGAACAGCATTTTGTGCTGACCCATCTGTGTAGACTCGGATCCAGAGGTCCTGTGGGTATTCGTCATCAAGGAAGCTGAGAGTGGCTGTTCTGCGCTGTACACTGTTCTGTTCTTCCTTGTCAAATATTCCTCTCACTTTTGACTGGATTTGTAGTGATATTCTATGTTCATCTTTCCACGGGGTTCGCTCTGGAATAGCTGTCAGGGGGATATCAACTGTGGGAAGATCGATGGTTTCTCTGCAGAGTTGTTTGACCTGGTGGATGAAACTACTTCTTTTCAACCGCCCCAAAGCTAAGTTTTCAAATCTGTTCTTCATAGGGTGGCCTGGCAAGCTGAGAAACTTTTCTGCTTGTATAAGTGTTTTGGTATCTCTGCGTTCTCTTAAAGCTTGTGTCCTCCCCATTTTCTCCATTGCTACTATAGGGGTTGATTTCATCCCTCCTGTGATGACTCTAAGAGCTTGATTTTGCACTTTGTCCAGCTCTTGTAGTGTGGTTTTTGCTGCCGAACACCATGCAGTTGACCCGTATTCCAGGTGTGGTCGTATGCTCTGTTGATAAACTTTGCTAAGTATTTTCCCACTGGCTCCCATGTGGTTCCAGTTAACTTTCTCAGGATGGCAATTTTCCTTCTGGCTTTTGCTACTGCTTTTTTAATGTGTTTTCTCCATGTCAGCCTGTCGTCAAATGTTACACCAACGTATGTTGGTTCCTTATCTTCTCTTAGGGGTTTTCCATTTATCTGAATGCTCCCTGCCTTTTGTTTCGGAGAAAGAGTAAATAGAGTGGTGCTGCACTTGTCAGTGTTTATGCTGATACACCATCTATCCGCCCATGCAACAAATGTATCTACAGCTCTTTGTAGCAATATGGTGACCACTGATGCATGTTCATTTGCGCTCCACAAAACCAGGTCATCAGCGTACATTGCCGCTTTAATTCCATTGGGTATATTAGCAACAAGATCATTGATGAAGATTAGAAAAAGTGTTGGGGACAGGACTCCGCCCTGGGGAACACCGTGACGCAGTAATACTTTCTTGCTCTTGAGACCGTCTATCTGTACTCGGGCTCTTCTGTTGTGCAAGTATGCTTTTACCCATTTGTAAATTCTTCCATTGACTTTACAGTTTCTCAGTTTCTTCATCAGACCTTCTTTCCAGACTTTGTCAAAGGCTTTCTTCAGATCTATCCAAGCCGCAAGTACCAGCTTCTTCTCTTGGAATGCATCCTCAACTTCTTGAGAGAGGTAGGTTGTCTGATCTTCCGTAGAGTAGCACTGTCTAAAGGCAGCCTGTTGTGGCACAAGGATGTTTTCACTTTCAATGTACCACTGTAGTCTGTGATTGATGACGCGTTCCATTGTTTTGCAGAGACAACTGGTGAGGCTAATGGGTCTGTAGCTGGAGGCAATGGAACTGTCTTTCCCAGATTTTAGGAGGGGTATCATGATTGCTTCTCTCCAGACTTGTGGAACACTGCCTAAGGTCCATGTATTATTAAAGATCTGTAGCAGCTTTGCTTTAGCCTCTGTTCCTAGGTTCCTGATCATTTCATTGGAGATACCATCAGCTCCTGGTGATTTTCTCATTTTCAGTTTTGAAATGGCTAGCTCCAGTTCACTGAATGTGATAGGTGTCTCCATAACCTCATGTACAACTTCCTTCTGTCCTGTATTTTGCCATTTCTCTCGAATCTCCTGTTGTTTCTCTGGACTAATTTCAATATTGTTATCTTGTGCGAATGAGTCCGCAAAATGGTCAGCTGCTTGCTTTCCTGTTAAGGTGTTTCCGTCTTTATGAAGCGCAATTTTTGAGTTTCTCCCTGTGCCCTCATCGTTAAGCTGTTTTATTAGCCTCCATAACTTTCTTGTGTCTTTTTCAAAGTTCAGTGACTCTGTTTTCTCCTGCCAGCTTTTCCGTCTAGCCTGCAGTTGGGCCCTTTGAAATTTGGCTTTTGTGTGCTGATATTTATTGTGGTGCTCTTGGCTGGGATTGGCCTCTGCTTGTTTTCTACATATATCCACATCATTATGCAACTGTTCCAGTTCACTATTCCAGTAGGGTTTATTATGTTTACGGGCTCCTCTTGGTATTGTTTCGCGTGCTGCCTGTAGTCCAATGCGTTGATGTTTGAGCCCTGAAAATTTGATTACGCAACCATATGTATACAAAATTCAAGATTGGTGACTCAGCCATGTGCACATGTGGTTTGGCGTCGCAGACAGCAGAGCACATACTCCAGGATTGCCCAAACTACAACATATCCAGGCGAACCTTCTGGCCTAGAGAGACAACAGTGGAAGATAAACTCTATGGACCGCTGAATGAACTAAAAAAGACTTTTAGATTCATACAAGAGACAACATCGCAGTTATAAACATAATTTAGGCGAACGAAAGAAGAAGAAGAAGATTAAAAGTTATGCCCCTTGAAATAACTTCTCTAGAGTTAAGTCCCCTTGATATATAGAAATTATAATGAAAAATGAAAAATTAAATAATATTAAGTAAGTAGCCGATTTCACACTAAAAACATATGACAGTTGGCAGCGCGATAATGAGAGGAAGACGTGTAGAAAATTTCATCTCAATCGGATGGACCGTTCGCGAACGCATAAAGGACATACACACACACATACATGCATTGCCTTTTATATATAAGATTCTTCAAGCTGTTCTATGTGTTTCTGACCAATAAAGTAGTCACGATTTGATATTGGAAGTTAAACTGTCTAAGTTTGGTGCTAAGTTTAACGTCCTTTGACTGCCACAAATGTCCTAGTGTTATAACATCTCTTGGCTGTTGTATTCCCATTTTAAAAGCTCTATCTGTTACCGCATTTTTGTCTACATTGCTTTCCCTGCGTAAAGTTCAGCCTCCTGAAGGTGGATCTTACCAAGGAAGGTTGGGTTTTTATTGACCTGGTTAAATCTCATATTGTTTTTCCTTTTCTCTGTGAACTCTAATACCTAACTGTTGTGACCTCTCATCAAGTGTAACAAGACAATAATAATAAAATCCTTTCCTGACATCGGCTGTTACAACAACCAGCTTCAGCGTGGCGGTTTAAATCTGCTAAAATTCAATAACAGTGAAATATCGACGTCTGATATCTGCTAATCTCATACATCAATAGCATAGCTTCCCTCAGGTCGTATATTATTATCGACAAATGTAGTCCAACAGATGACCTTCCTGTATAACATCACGTATACAACAATTGGTTGCTTGGTTGATTGTTTGGTGAATACATAGCAAGACTATTCAGTATTAAGTCCAATGCGTTGATGTTTGAGCCCTGAAAAGTCCTTGCAATATGGGACTGGAGTTTGTGTACACACTTTTCTACCCATCCAGTATGTATGTACCATACGGGACCCGTGTCTCAGACCTATCTTCCCTCTCGCCAAGCTCAGAAATCAGCAAGGTGTGCAGGACCGGTACTGAAGCTTCACATCAGCAGAAAGCATACAAGAATGAAACCTGGTGTGCAATCAGCAGTGCATACACGGAGTGGCTAGGATTAGACCTGGATGGGCTCTGTTTGAGGTATTTAATTATTTGCAGACATAAAAGAGGTCAACATCGCCGAATGAATAAGAGCACTTGCTCTTTAACTTCCTGTGTGCTAATGCAGATGTAGCGGCTACACCCCTACACCGGTCAGTTGGACTAAAGTGTTGACTTCTCTTCCTTGACTAGGGGGACGTAAATTATAAGTACCACAGAAGTCGGAGTGGGTTTGCCTGACGGCGAGGAACACTGGTAATAGGGACAGCTAATCCACACGCAACAAATCAGTCCGGTGCACTGGAAGTAGTAGCACATGTATGGACTACGCTTGAGCGAGCGAACGCGATAACACAGGCTTGAACCCAATACCCACAAGGAATACAGGGTCAGGTAAACTGTCTAGCTTTCTAGCTAGTAATATCAAACCCAATACCCACAAGGAATACAGGGTCAGGTAAACTGTCTAGCTTTCTAGCTAGTAATATCAAACCCAATACCCACAAGGAATACAGGGTCAGGTAAACTGTCTAGCTTTCTAGCTAGTAATATCAAACCCAATACCCACAAGGAATACAGGGTCAGGTAAACTGTCTAGCTTTCTAGCTAGCAATATCAAACTCAATACCCACAAGGAATACAGGGTCAGGTAAACTGTCTAGCTTTCTAGCTAGTAATATCAAACCCAATACCCACAAGGAATACAGGGTCAGGTAAACTGTCTAGCTTTCTAGCTAGTAATATCAAACCCAATACCCACAAGGAATACAGGGTCAGGTAAACTGTCTAGCTTTCTAGCTAGTAATATCAAACCCAATACCCACAAGGAATACAGGGTCAGGTAAACTGTCTAGCTTTCTAGCTAGCAATATCAAACTCAATACCCACAAGGAATACAGGGTCAGGTAAACTGTCTAGCTTTCTAGCTAGTAATATCAAACCCAATACCCACAAGGAATACAGGGTCAGGTAAACTGTCTAGCTTTCTAGCTAGTAATATCAAACTCAATACCCACAAGGAATACAGGATCAGGTAAACTGTCTAGCTTTCTAGCTAGTAATATCAAACTCAATACCCACAAGGAATACAGGATCAGGTAAACTGTCTAGCTTTCTAGCTAGCAATATCAAACTCAATACCCACAAGGAATACAGGGTCAGGTAAACTGTCTAGCTTTCTAGCTAGTAATATCAAACTCAATACCCACAAGGAATACAGGATCAGGTAAACTATCTAGCTTTCTAGCTAGTAATATCAAACTCAATACCCTACAAGGAGTACAGGAGATCAGGTAAACTGTCTAGCTTTTAGCTAGTAATATCAAACTCAATACCCACAAGGAATACAGGGTCAGGTAAAACTGTCCTAGCTTTCTAGCTAGTAATATCAAACTCAATACCCACAAGGAATACAGGGTCAGGTAAACTGTCTAGTTTTCTAGCTAGTAATATCAAACTCAATACCCACAAGGAGTACAGGGTCAGGTAAACTGTCTAGCTTTCTAGCTAGTAATATCAAACTCAATACCCACAAGGAGTACAGGGTCAGGTAAACTGTCTTAGCTTTCCTAGCTAGTAATATCAACAACCTCAAATACCCACATGGAGTACAGGGGTCAGGTAAACTGCTAGCTTTCTAGCTAGTAAATATCAAACTCAATACCCACAAGGAAGGTACAGGGTCAGGTAAAGCTGTACTAGACTTTCTAGCTAGTATATCAAACTCAATCACCCACCGAAGGAGCTCACAGGGTCAGGGTAACCTGTCTAGCTTTCTAGCTAGTAATATCAAACTCAATACCCACAAGGAGTACAGGGTCAGGTAAACTGTCTAGCTTTCTAGCTAGTAATATCAAACTCAATACCCACAAGGAGTACAGGGTCAGGTAAACTGTCTAGCTTTCTAGCTAGTAATATCAAACTCAATACCCACAAGGAGTACAGGGTCAGGTAAACTGTCTAGCTTTCTAGCTAGTAATATCAAACCCAATACCCACAAGGAGTACAGGGTCAGGTAAACTGTCTAGCTTTCTAGCTAGTAATATCAAACCAATACCACCAGGAATACAAGGATCAGGTAAACGGTCTAGCTTCTAGTTTAATAGTAAACAATACCCAAATACAGGTCAGGAAAGTCAGCTTTCTAGCTAGTAATATCAAACTACTATCCACTAAGTAATACAGTCAGAAACTGTCTAGCTTTACAGGTAGGTAAACTCAATAGCCTCTAGGAGAATACAAACCCAGGTAAACTGTAGCTTTCAGTAGTAATAAACCATACTTTCTAGGATACAGGTCAGGTAAACTTTTAGTACCCACAAGGAATACAAAACCCAATAAACCAAGTTACTGGGTCAGGTAAACCTTTTAGCTTTCTAGCTAATAAGTCAAGTAAATTTACTTAAATACAGGGGCAGGTAAACCCTCTACTTTCAAGCTAGTAAGGTCAAATAAACCCTAGTATACAGGGTAATATAAACCATAACTTTCAAGCAGTAATATCAAGAAAAACTGTCTAAGTACAGGGGGCAGGTAAACTGTCTAATTCCTACTAGTAATATGGAAACCGCAATTCTACTAGGGAAAACAATCAATACCCAAAGGATACACTGTCAGGATGTCTAGCTTTATATAATATCAAACTCAATACCCAAAGGGTCAGGGCAGGTAAACTGTCTAGCTTTCTAGCTAGTAATATCAAACCCAATACCCACAAGGAATACAGGGTCAGGTAACTGTCTAGCTTTCTAGCTAGTAATATCAAACCAATACCCACAAGGAATACAGGGGTCAGGTAAACTGTCTAGCTTTCTAGCTAGTAATATCAAACCAATACCACAAGGAGTACAGGGGTCAGGTAAACTGTCTAGCTTTCTAGCTAGTAATATCAAAACCAATACCCACAAGGAGTACAGGGTCAGGTAAACTGTCTAGCTTTCTAGCTAGTAATATCAAAACCAATTAAACACAAGGAAGACAGGTCAGTAAACTGTCTAGCTTTCTAGCTAGTAATATCAAACTCATACCCACAAGGAGTACAGGTCAGTAAACGTCAGCTTTCTAGCTAGTAATATCAATCAATTACCCACAAGGAGTACAGGGTCAGGTAACTGTTCTAGCTTCTAGCTAGTAATATCAAAACCAATACCAACAAGGAATAAGGGTCAGGTAAACTGTCTAGCTTTATAGCTCATTTAATATAAAACGCCAATACCCACAAGGAGTACAGGGTCAGGTAAATGTCCAAGCTTTCTAGCTGTAATATCAAACCCAATACCCAAGGAGTACAGGGTCAGGTAAACTGTCTAGCTTTCCTAGCTAGTAATATCATCATCTTCTTCTTCTTATAGTCCATGCCGTGTGGTGTTGGTGGTCATGCCTGTGCATAGCCTTCTGTCTCTATTTCTGTGAATCATATCTCAAATCGATGTTACTCCATGGTATGATGTCAAATTGTCCGACATCGATCAAAAAGTGCTTAAATTCAATGTAGGTTTGTAGAAGACAAGGGTACAATAAATGCTGTGTATATGGTGAGAACAGTAATTGAGCGTTCTATAGAAGTAATTTAGGAACTTACTAATAAAAGAACAGGTACATCAGCAGATTGGGGATTTAAATGCCAGAGTAGGCACGGACACCACCTCTTGGAGTGGCATTATTGGAAAGCATGGAGTCGGAAATTGTAACAGCAATGGACTCCTCCTCCTTCAGACATGTGCCGAACATGATCTCCTGATTACGAACACAATTTTCCGTCTCCCCATGAGAAATAGGACATCGTGGATGCACCCTCGCTCGAAACACTGGGCACCTCATTGACTATTCATCGTCAGGAGGAGTGACAGACAAGACGTTCGAGTAACAAAATCCATGTGTGGTGCCGAATGTTGGACAGACCATCGTCTCATTGTCTCGAAAATAAAAATTTCACATCAGGCCACCACGGCGTCCTCAAGGGGTGAAAATGCAAAAAAAAGCTAAATGTCACCCGCCTAAACAGCAAGAAAATGCAGCAGTCGTTTGAAAATATTGATTATTTGGTTGTTTCTGGATTTGAAATTTAAATATTGAGCACAACCCACCACCGGCAACGCTGACCGCATTCTGGTATGAACCTAAGGCCCATCCATGTCAACAAGCACTATACTCGAGTTTCGCTCTCGTTTGAGCTCGTCAGTAGTGCATATCCCTGACCGGATCCGGAAACAAGCCCCGGATCACTGGCGTGTGAAGCGGGTGTGTAACCACGCGGCACACGCTGGACACGCCAAATTATCATAACAGAACACCACAACGCTACCCATCGTAGGCTATGCTCAAGATTGCCCAATCGCCGCGACTGACGTCCGTCAATCGATGTGGACCCGAACGATCAGGACTTCTCACTGGCAAGGAACACCAGGCCTCCTAAATCCAGTGAGCAATAATCAAATTGATTATTTGGTTGTTTCGGGATTTGAAATTTAAATATTGAGCACAACCCACTACTGGCAACGCTGATCGCATTCTGGTATGAACCTAAGGCCTATCCACGTCAATATGGAAGCACTATACTCGAGTTTCGCTCTCGTTTGAGCTCGTCAGTAGTGCATATCCCTGACCGGATCCGGAAACAAGCCCGGATCACTGGCGCGTTTGAAGCGGGTGTGTAACTACGCGGCTACACGCCTGGCACACGCCATAAATTATCATAACAAAAAATATGCTGCAGCTAAAAAGGATACAGGAAACAGGAATGGAGCGCCCTAAACTACATTAAGTTCCAACACTTGCTATGGAACTCCTGGGTCCCAGGCCCCCCCCCCCCCCCCCACTCCCCCCCCCCCCCCCCCCCCCCTCCCCCCCCCCCCCCCCCCCCCCCGAAAGCATAAGACTGGTTTTGATGAAAATTCCGAAGACATCAACCAATTGCTGGCAGAGAAACATCTTCTCCTTAAGGCACATTTTAATGACCCGAAGTCAACATAAAAAAAAGATGCCTTCAAGAACATTCAGAGAGTAGTGCAGCAGAAACTTCGGCACATGCGGGACTCCTGGCTGAGCAGCAAAGCTGATGAAATTAGGGCTTTGCTGACAGACATGATATGAAAAACTTCTACGACTCACTGAAAGCGGTCTATGGTCCTACATACACCAGGCATAGTTCCCCTCCTCAGTGCAGATGGGGGAACATTGGTCACTGATAAGAAAGAAATCCTTCAACGCTTGGGCAGATCATTTCAGCAACATCTTAAATGCAACTTCCTTCTTCGATGATGAAACCATCAACTGCCCTCCTCAAGTTCCCACCAATGAGACCCTTGATGACCTGCCAACCATAGTGGAAGTAAACAAAGCCATCCAGCAACTCTCCAGCGGCAAGGCACCTGGTCCTGACTCCATCCCAGTAGAGATACACAAGGCAGGTGGGCCGGTCCTAACAGAGCAGCTTCACCAAGTCTTTACAAACATATGGGTGAACGAGACCATGCCACAAGAATTTCAAGGACGCGTCAATAGTCCACCTTTACAAACGTAAAGGAAACCGCCAATCCTGTGACAACCACCGAGGCATCTCCTTGCTTTCAATTGCAGGGAAGATACTCGCCAGAATTCTTCTCAATCGCCTCACAGCCCATCTCGATCAAGGTCTTCTTCCTGAGAGTCAATGTGGCTTCAGAAAAGAACGTGGAACTGTTGACATGATTTTCGCTGCAAGGCAGCTGCAAGAGAAATGTCAGGAACAGAACTGCGAAATGTTCTCCACTTTCATTGACCTTACCAAGGCTTTTGATACAGTCAGCAGAGAAGGACTGTGGAAGATTATGGCAAAATATGGCTGTCCACGAAAGTTTGTCCAAATAGTGCGGCTATTTCATGATGGCATGCAGGCAAGAGTACAGGAAAATGGTGAACTGTCTGAGCCCTTTCCTGTCACCAATGGAGTGAAGCAAGGATGTGTCCTGGCACCAACACTGTTCAGCCTCATGTTTTCAGCCATGTTGATGAATGCCTTCGAGAACGACGACATTGGAATAGACATCAACTACCGTATGGATGGAAAGTTATTCAATCTCAGAAGGCTGAAAGCTAAAACCAAAATTAACAGCGACACCGTCAGAGAGCTCCTGTTTGCTGATGATTGCGCTCTATACGCCAACTCAGAGGCGGACATGCAACATAATGTTTCAGCTTTCTCACATGCCTGTGCCAACTTTGGGCTCAATATCAACTTGGAGAAGACTGTAGTTATGTACCAGCCAGCTCCAGGGAATAATCACACTGTGCCGAATATCAAAGTGAATGATCATAGACTAAGTGTTGTGGACAAATTCACCTATCTTGGCAGCACTGTGTCACAAGCTGCCACAATTGATGACGAAGTGAATGCAAGAATCTCCAAGGCCAGTGCGGCCTTTGGCAGACTGTACAAGAATGTATGGGACAGAACTGGAATAAGCCTGCAAACAAAGCTAAAAGTCTACAAAGCAGTTGTATTATCCACACTGCTATATGCTTGTGAAACCTGGACTGTTTATCAGCGACACGCTAGGAAATTAAACCACTTCCACACAGTCTGCCTAAGGAAGCTACTGAAGATTAAATGGCAAGACAAGATTCCAGACACTGAAGTCCTAGAAAGAGCGTCCATGCCCAGTATCCACACTCTACTGATGAAGAATCAGATTCGCTGGGCTGGTCACTTGACTCGCATGCCAGATCACAGGCTCCCTAAACGAATTTTTTACAGCGAACTGCGTTGTGGTAAACGCTCCCAAGGTGGCCAGAGGAAACGCTTTAAAGACACTGAAAATCTCACTGAATGCTTTTGGAATTCATCATGACACCTGGGAGGCTGCAGCCAGAGACCGAAATTCATGGCGTGCATTATTACGCAAGGGTGCAGTCATATGTGAGGCAACCAGGACTGCAAGAGCTGTGAAGAAAAGACAGGACAGAAAAACCACTGCAGGAAATCCTCCTCCAGAAACGTCAAGCATTCTTTGCCCACATTGTCAAAGAACATTTCGAGCCAAAATAGGCCTTATCAGCCATCTTAGAACCCACGGCTCCATACCTTCAACCCCACTGGATGAAATGAATGGTCATCATCATTCTTGATGGACAAACAACAACAACAGAAGTAATTTAGGAACTTACTAATAAAAGAACAGGTACATCAGCAGGCTGTCTACAAACTAAAGATGGCAAAATCATAATAGAAAAAGATCAGATTCTACATGCATGGTCAGACTATGTGAAAAACATTTATGATGATAACAGAGATGAACAGCATGATATTGAATTTAATAATGAAGGACCGCCAATTTTGAAAATGGTGGTTCGAAATGTTCTTAAACATATGAAAGCTGGCAAGGCCCCCGGTGCAGATAACATCATAACATAAATGATTAAAGCTTTAGAAGAATTTGGACTAGAGCAAGCCACCAGACTGCTGAACACATTATATGATTGTCACCAACTGGCTGGGGTTAGATCCCAGATGGGCAACCACTCAGCCAAAATCATTTTCTTCTACTGGTGTTTAGTTCTGGATGCAGTTTAAGATCCCCTAACTCTGTCAGAAGGGACTAGTTACCACCCCAGACCCCAGAGAGAAAACGTGGAACAAATGTCTGTTATGCTGATTTAAGACACCGTCCCTGATACTCAAGAAAACAGCCAAGAAGTGGCTCATTGAAGATAGAATATATCTATATAGATTTGGCTGTACTTGGTATCACCAGAAGTGAGAAAGGAGGAGTTAAGTTATGCAACGTTATCTGGTTACTTATGACTGCATATGCAATGTACCTCCCTGACATAAATTCCCCCTTCTGGACAATGTGTTTGAACCCCCACTAAATTATATAATAATGTGTGTACTTGATTACGCTACACAAACATTTATAAACATTTAGAATTCTACGGACAAATTGAGTTTTAAAATACAACAACTGTGTTTGTTATTTCTAGTCTTGGTGATCATATGATGATGATGATGATTATAATATGGTATACGTAACTCATCTGGCTGAAAAGCTAAGAAGCACATAGGTCATGCTTCCCCCCAGTGAGACGCAGTTCACTGTTAGATTGAAGGAGTCCAGATTGGTCCCTTCACAAGGCTAAGTCACTTCCTGATATGGGTTGTTGACTGTCCATTGCTGCTAAGAGATCTGGAATAAAACGAACAGAGATGGGTAGTATCTACGTCTACACGTCTCATACACATATGTCTATATATTCATATAAACATACATTCAAGTCATAATATCTGATGGTATGATGATATATGATGGCATGTTACATAAACATATATCAGTTCTAAATAAATAAATATATATGTATATATTCATACAACTATTTAAAACATCTATAGCTCAAAACATACACAATCACCTCCATTTATGTAATGGAGTGTTTCCCATATAAGTTCACCTCACTTACTCTCTCCCTTTCTGATTCATTCATACTGTCTTGTCGGAAGGGCTGGTCGCACAGTCCTGTCGAACATTAAATGCCTTCCCTGAATCTGTCTGGGATATTGAATGTCCTAAGTCATGTCTGTCCTCATGCAGACATCATGCAGACAAGGTGAACTGGTGCCATTCCTCAAACCAAGTGGTTTCACCACAATCTTGGTAGGCACTCATAGTGTTGGTCCAAATAATCAATGTTAATTGGACGCTATCAAGAGACTGGTAGCTCTCGGGAATTTCTCCTAAGTAGTCAGTCTCCCCAATGTTTAACATCATACAGGATGAATCTAAATGTATTTCCTGTACATGCATAAGCCACACGCTCATGTAGCTTGGATAATGGATTTCTCCAAAGTATCACATACAACAAATCAGACAACCAAGCGGTGAATGAAAGAAGAAGATAGTTCTCATGGTACTAGTAAATCTAGAAACTGGAACACTGAGTAACACAGAAAATCCACCAGTGTAAAGTTTGGGAGAATATGCAGAACAAGAAAACTACACAGGCTCAGACTAGCAAAGAAACGTATCAGAGTAACAATAATGTGGTATTACCTGAGTTTAGCTAGGAAATCCTGTCATACGACGTTGTATCGAGGTAACAAAACGAGAGGGTAATCACTCACCAGAAATTAAAATTCCGGCTTCCCTGGTACGCTATTGTGAATGCATCTGAAGTCTTGCTGGCCATGCTTGTAGTTTTATTCTCTTCATCCCTGGCTAGTTTCCACGTTGGCTAATTAATATGCCCCATATTAATTAACTCCACCTATTTTCCACATATGTAATGGAGTGTTTCCCATATAAGTTCACCTCACTTACTCTCTCCCCTTTCTGATTCATTCATACTGTCTTGTCGGAAGGGCCTATTTCTGCCAATCAAATTGACTGATGCCCCGCCACATTCCTGAAACAATGAAACATGCTTTGGCGGCGATGCAGTTGCGTCATTACATTCCAATCTGCGTTAACACCAGCCTTCCTGGGTTGCTGGCAAAAATGTGTCAGCCATGTGTTCCTACTTTGCCGATGTATTGCAGTGAGGTGTTAAGCATCTGGTCCTAATTGCTCCTTTGTGGTGGCAACTACAGACGTTGTCCCGGCTCCCCAATGTCTGGACTTTTACCGCATGTGTTGTTTCAGACCGGTCTGGCTGACCCTCTTATATCCCATTCTGCCGTGGCTGGTTCACACGTTAGGTCCTGTTGAACTAAGGTGTTAGGTGTTTGTCCCTATTCCAACCACATGATTGTAAACTAACACGTCAATCTCAACTGACTGACTCTGCGATGTATCACCGTCGTCCCCAGCCCAGATTTTACACTTTGCCGTCTTTCGCTTCCCTTGTACTGAAAACGATGAGTTTTAAACCTTTGATAGTGCCGCCGAATGGTGCCGTGATGTCTGGGTTTTACGTTTGATCTGTACATCAAAGCTTTCTCAGACCTAGCATTACAGAAATGATGGGGCGTGCGTGGTCAAAATGTATTTGTCTCTTGTTTTCAACCCTCTTGCATTTCTATAATTTTCTAGTGGACATTTATTCTTTAGAGAATGATAGAATCATTCTTGTGCTGTCATGGCGTTTCGTCACAATGATACTGGAGATATACTTTCTGAATTATGTAACTCTGTATTTATTGCAATCCCAAAGAAATCAGGAGCCTTCAGAATTATGCAACTCTGTATTTATTGCAATCCCAAAGAAATCAGGAGCCTTGGAATGTGATAAACATTGAACAATTAATATAATGAGTCACATCACAAAGATTTTGCTACAAATTATCATGCAAAGAATGAGGAAGAAACTACAACCTGAAATAAGAGAAGAACAATGTGGGTTTGTAGAAGGCATGGGTACAGTAAATGCTGTGTATATGCTGCGATCAGTTATTAAACGTTCTATAGAAGTAAACAAAGATATACATCTTTGCTTTATTGGCTACACAAAGGCTTTCGATAGAGTAAGACATGTCAACATGGTAGATATGCTTGCAGATCTACAAATTGATGGGAAAGACATTAGACTTATAAAAGAACATATATTGGAAACAACAAGTTGCCATAAGGATTGATAATGAAGTCAGAGAATATCAGCCTATTAAGAGAGGTGTTAGGCAGGGATGTGTATTTACTCCAGATCGTTTTTCCCTATACAGTGAAAATATTTTCAGAAATGTAGAAGATATAAATGGAATCAGCATTGGAGGACGAAACATCAATAACATTAGATATGCAGATGATACAGTATTAATTGCAGACAATGCGCAGGATCTTCTGCAACAATTAGTAGTTGCGGTTGTTGCACACAGTGAGCAACTGGGGTTAGAATTAAATTGTAAAAAGACACAGGTTATGGTCGTCACTAGGAAGAACGAAATGCCACAATGTAATATACAAGTAAATGGGAATATTCTTCAACAAGTGAATCGGGACAAATATCTCGGAACAGTCATAACATGCTGATGGGAGATGCCTTGTAAGATATTAGAACAAGAATTGCCATGGCGAAAGTAGCCTTTAACAAGATGAAAAACATACTGACCAATAAAAAGATGTCAATTGAAACGAGAAAAAGAGTGTTGAGGGTATACATAGAGCCTGCTCTTTTGTATGGATGTGAAACTTGGACAATGAGCAGTCAAGCTGAAAAACATCTGATGGCTGTAGAAATGTGGTTTCTGGGGGAAATGCAAAGAATACCATGGAGGCAGAAAAACGAATGACCAGGTACTACAGGAGACAAATGAAAGTCGTAAATTTATTAGAGAAATTAAACGTAGACAGTCACAATTTTTGGATATGAGAAGAAATGGATTGGAGAACTTAGTGACAACTGGCAAGATCGAAGAGAACAGACCAAGGCCAAGACCGAGAAGTAAATACCTGGATGACTTGGTCACATGGCATGGTCGAGATAGGAACACTGAGCTGGTACACGACTCTGGTGATCGAGTGAAATGGCGAGTCATAACCACCCACGCATTCCGGCATTACACATGATTGATTGATTGATTGATTGATTGATTGATTGATTGATTGAAGTAAACAATGATCTATACCTTTGCTTTATTGACTACACAAAGGCTTTCGATAAAGTGACACTTGTCGACATGGTAAGGATGCTTAAAGATCTACAAATTGATGGAAAAGACCTTAGACGTGTAAGAAAACATATATTTGGAACAACAAGCTGCCATAAGAATCGATAATGAAGTAGGTCAAAATCAGCCTATTAAGAGAGGTGTGAGACAGGGATGTGTAATGTCACCAGATCTTTTGTACCTGTACAGTAAAAATATTTTCAGAAATATAGAAGATATGGAAGGAATCATCATTGGAGGAAGATACACCAATAACATTAGATATGCAGATGACACTGTCTTGATTGCAGACAATGAATAGTAACTGAAACATTTCGTAGATGCAATTGTTTCACACAGTGAGAAACTAGGGTTAGAATTGAATTGTAAGATGACACATATTATGGTCGTCACTGGGAAGAAGGAAATACCACAATGTAATATACAAGTAAATGGGCATATTCTTCAACAAGTGAATCGGTACAGTTATCTCGGAACAGTCATAACATCAGATGGGAGATGCCTTGAAGAGATTAGAGGAAGAACATACTGACTAATAAAAAGATATTAATTGAAATGAGACAAAGAGTGTTGAAGTGCTACATAGAACCTGTACTTTTGTATGGATATAAAGCGTGGACAATGAGCAGGCAAGCTGAAAAACATCTGCATCTGATGGATATTGAAATGTGGTTTCTGAAGAAAATGCAAAGAATACCATGGACAGACCAAAAAAAAAAAAAAACAATGAACAAGTCCTTCAAGAAACAAATGAAGATCGTAAACTGATTAGAGACATCCGACGTAAACAGTGAAAAACATTGTGGGCATGTTATGAGAAGAAATGAATTGGAGAACTTGGTGTCAACTGGCAAGATCGAAGGGAAGATATTAAGGGGAAGACCGAGAAGTAAATACCTGGATGGCTCAGCCACGTGGCATGGTCGAGACAGAAACACGGAGCTGATCCAAGATTCTTTTGATCGAGTGAGAAGGTGAAACATGACCGCTCATGCTCATCGGCATGGCACATGATGGATGGATCGATGGATGGTTTATACGTTGTGTGGTGTGAATACCCTGCACTGCCAGAGTCATTAACGAGTACTTGGAAAAGGCTAATGCTAGTGACACATGCAGCAAGAAGGAGACAAACATTGACCTTTGATCTTGTAATGGGAAGAGAGGCTTTTGAATACCTGACGACTGGAAAGATCTGGCCGACACTCAGGAATCCGAGGAAAGGCCCGACGGACACATAATCAGACTGCTACTGGTACCATTAGTATTGGGTCTCTTCGCTTACTGTTGCAGAAGAGGCCGGAGCATGTATTGGAATGTCCCGAGTGCAATGATGTCGATTCTTGACTTAGCTCAATTCAACTCGACTCACCTCGACTGAAACTCGACTCAACTCGACGCAACAGGAAAGATAAGAGGTAGACGAAACAAGGGCAGGCTGAAAGAAATGGTTCTGAATAACTGAAAGTCACCTTCATCTTCATCCCGGGACATGCGGGAGTCGAGGGAAATGAACGAGCTGATAAACTGGCTGGCTCTTCACCCCCTGTAGATGGCCAGCCTATGGATCGTGCCGATGTTATTAACTTCCTTAAAGATATGGCGAGAACAGAGGACTTTGACGTCAGTGATTCCACATCACTGTCCAGGATGAAAGACCTGGGAGTAAGAATCGGCACAGCCAGACGCGAGAGGTACATCGGGAAAACAAAGCGCCTCGTCAACCAACACAGAACTTGCACTATTAGCCACCGGACGCTGATGCATATGCTGGGGGGGGGGGGGAGGATCTGAGCACCTATGGACATGTCCGGAGTGCAATGAAGATACCCCAACTGATAACTGATAACTGATAACTGACGAGACAGTGGCATGGAGGAATATCATCAACAGAATTCATCCAGAACACAAGTGATCGAGAATTGATGGAGATGCAAGAACGCTTACGCCAGTTGGCAACGCATGTAGCGATGATGATGATGATGATGATGATGATGATGATGATGATGATGATGATGATGATGATGATGATGATGTTGATGATTATAATGATTTCGCATTTCTGTTTAATTATGGTATTATTGTTCGCAATACTAGAAATACTTTCTATCACCTCAAAAGAACACTGAATCCCTATTCAACCAAGCTGTATACATGAAAAACACGGGTAATATGTATATGTTAATTTTAAGATATCTGATTCTCTTGCAAACAATGTTCTTAACAGATTCATGGCCACATAAAAAGTAACTTTGGACCAAACAAAAATGGATGGCGAAAGATGGGAAGTAGGGATGTGTCACAGTTATCATTTTAATGTTGTTTATATGGTAGCATACATGTTGTAGTGTAGCGCAGTGCGATGGCAGATAAACCCATGGCAGATCTACAGTAGCTTAAGACGATTAATCATCCTATGTCACTATTCAGTTCACCATATTGAACCTCATAAGCAGCAAATCTTTGTTCGGCTACCAGCTGCGATTCCCTGCAACATCTGTTGTGAAATAGAAAAGGCATAAATCTTTAGTCAGATTAATCCACACCAGTGGTCTATGTAACCATTGATCTAGAGACACCAGGGTCTGTCTGAATTGATCATTCTTACTCTATTCGGAAACTACGCTGAGCTGGATACGTATCCTGTGATAGAATATTTTCACAATTATTGGTATGCTATCAAGTAACTATTATACAGGGTGTAGTTTCAATGACTGTGCAGTATTTGAAAATATTGCCGTTCCAAGTTTTGTATTCATCGTCTGTGGAGTTCAGAAACATATACTGCGATAGTGTGTCTTATTTTCGGTAAGGTTTTCCATATTACAGCTCTATTCACAAATGATGTTGGAATTATCCACCACGGTTTAGTTGGCAAGTATGGATACGTGGTTTTCAATGTTGTCAAAGGCCTTAGTGCAGTTCGGGAAGTGTAATGTTATTAATGTGTTGACAACTTGACAGTCTGCAGTTCATTGTTGTGGGGATTGTTTTCGTACGCTTTTCCTTTAAGTGTCACCCCAGAGGTCAGTAATCTAGGGCAGTAAATCCGGAGAGCTGTGCAAGCCAAATCCCGCTAGAGATTATGCGATTTGCGAAAATAGCCATCTAAGAATTCCTAGTGAATTTTATAGCTGTGTGAGCAGTTGCACCATCTTGTTGAAACCAGGCTTGTTCAAATTCCCGCTCAGAAAGTTACGCTACGGGTGGTTCCAGAATGATGGTCCGGTATCTTTTAGAATGTATAGTATCGTTAAAGAAAATTGGACCAATTCTGCGCACACGACTCATTGCACACCACACTCATACTTTCTGATTGTGGAGAGGCACTGGGTGCAATGCATGGGGATTTTCATCACTCCAAAGACGATCATTTTGACTGTTCACGTACCCAGAAAGATGAAACCATACTTCGTCTGTGAAGAAAGTGACATCAAGGATTTCCTCAACTTCTTGAGCTAGAGAATTCTCAAACCACATGCAATAGTTAACTCTGCATTGATGATCTAATTCTTTTAGTTGAGATACAACGGAAAACTTGTATGGATGTAACTTCAATTTCTTCTTCAGGATTTTGTGGACAGTACTGCTTGACTTGTGTACTTGTTGGCCAACTTTCTTACTGATTTACCCGCACATATTAGCATACTGACCTGGATGTTGAGGGTTATTTCTACAGAAACAGATTGTCTGCAAGGGCGGCACGCAGCATGAACACTGCGCAATTGCTTAATTACATTTCCTTAATTAAATTGGTAACAGCATTACGATGAGGCACTTGAGTATCAGGAAATTTCATGATAAATTGTTCAACAACAACATTTGAAAACCTTCTACAGTTAAGAAACACATGTTCCACCAAAAATAATCTTTCTTCAATAGTTAACATCACTGTGGCTGAGATTAATTACTAAAACGTATGCATGTAGAAGTGATATTCTGATATAACGTTTAAATGGCGCTTGAACCATGACGTAATACACGGTGAATACAAAACTTGGAACTGCAATATTTTCAAAACCTGCACTGTCATTAAAATTACACCCTGCTTACATCTTATTATCACCTGTCCGTAGATGTGAACTTACAATTGCGCACTCTGTTCAATTTTCTGTTTGGAGAGGGAAAGCAGAGTTCCGAAACATTGTCTACGCGGGGACAGTACTTTGGTATCGGGATGGGAGGAACATCTCTACAACCTCACTGCGATAAATACAGACCTGTTTTCATGGCTCAAACGACCTGAACACAATTGTTTCTATCTTAATAGCAAACCGCATAGTCCTCCACTTGATTCACAATCAACCAGGCCACGAGTATTTAGCTAAACCAAATCATTGGGTCATATCTTCCAATGGATATGTTATTTTCCCTAGCAGTTTTTTCAGGCATACGGCTTACTTTTTGTCATTAAACCTCAGTGAGGTTTTCACTCTATCTGGACTGACTACCCAGTAGATTTTTCAGGTATCTCGTCTGAATACCCAATAGATTTTGCAGGCATATGGTATGTCAACCCAATAGATTTTTCACGGACCTTATCTAACTACCCAATAGATATTTCAGGTATCTGGTCTAACAACTTAATAGATTAGAAAAGTGAACGCAGAAGACACAAACAATATATTGCACGATTTCTTGCCTGGTTTATTTCGCTTCCCTGCTTATCGTCACGTGCATACTTACAGATTAATATAACGTATGAAGTGAATGCAGGAATGATACTTTGGCTGAAGTATTAAATATATAGTAACTAATATTGTTTAGCCGGTCTCCGTGTCAAAGGTCTTACGGACGCGATTCGTGAGCCCGCTTACCAGAGTCTGAAACATAGCTGCGCCCGATTTGGCAGCAGACCGCGTCGCTTTGAGTTGTAACGTGTTGGTATCTTAGCCGGTCGTTCAGAAAGCAATGGCAAACTAATGAACGTTAATTTGCAAAGACACAAAAGACAGCAGTAAAATGCTGGTGTTGGCAGTGATGTCCTGTAAATATATGCAAAAAACAAAAATATTGTTCGAATGTAGAATGTTTTTCCCCTACGGTAGTCTAAGATTTAAAACGAAGTCCTACTGTTTACGTAGTAACAGCTAGAATCGTCTCTTCGATAATGCTTCGATATATTTGAGCAATCGATCATTGTTTGTCGGAAACAGTAGACAAAATGCATTTTCTCTATTAACTCTGTGACTGCTAATAAGCAAATGTTCCGTGACGGCCGATGTCGATGATGTATGACCTGTCGACTGTACAGGGATTACTGAATATTGATTAACTCTCTTTCCCACCCACACTGGTGTATGTTCGGTCACTCGATATGCAAACTATCTACTATCTTTCCATTCTACCTAAGTTGCTTGGCACTCATACTGTAGTTGATAAATGCAGTTTGATTTGGTGTACGGAGACAAGTATTCTTTCACAGACAGAGTAGATATCAGGGGGGTTCTAAATCTGATCATTGGTTCAGCAACAAAGAATGTTCCTTCCTATATATTTAGGACCCACTCATTTCTTCTCAAACATGTTTTCAAGCATACACAATTCTCTAATTGTGACCTCTGTCTGAGCCGTTCATTACTGTCCTATTTTGGCACGCAGGTCTGTCTTACACTCTGCCTTTTGAACTACACATCTTTCGGACTATCTAACATGCATGTTGCATTTACATTGAAAAGAAAAGAAGAAAGGGAGGAGATTAAAATTCGTACAATAACATTTGTTATATCATGTAAATGTTGTATTTACCTCGTAGCTTATAACATCCCGTATTTAGATTTCAGACACAATAGAAGTCAGAAGTCATCATGAAACAATGGGTAACGACATGGGCAGTGCTCGTCCTGGCATGGACAGTGGCTCTGTTTGGGGTGTCCTATTCAGACGTCTTCACGTCATCAAAGAAGATAGAGGACATGGTCCTGCAGGAGGAGCACATTCTAAATGACCTACAGACCGCCGTTAATGAGCTGGGAAATGAAACCGCTACCTCTTGTTTCCATAGGTAATGATTCATGTAGCAATACAGCTTCTTCGTTCACAAGCTTGTGTGTCTATAGCTTTAATTGTGTGTGTTGAGTAGTTTGTCTGCTATTGTTTCATGTTATTCTTACTTCTGGTTGTTTGTGTATGGTTACCTATGACTGGAGTATTTACTTACGATACGTATATAAATGATCCTCTTACACCCCTGTAAGTGTAAAGGGTATATGGTGCTATACCAATGGGCTTTCGATGAGTGGTGTGGTCAGTTTCACCTGACAAATACTAGGCAATGTCATTACGAGAAAGGTTGAACATTCCTTTCCTCGCAACATTATCCCATCCAGAAGGAAATTATCTGCCTTGCGTGCAGATTATTGTCTCTGTACTCCAGATATGAAAATAGGTGTCCCAATCTCCTTGAGATGAAAGCTGTCAGGGACCAAGTAGAAAGCACAGCAAATGAGACAGAGGATCCAGACCTAAAGAGGCTAATTCCGCAAGCCGGCAGCATATGATTCAATTTCACCTGTACATATACAAGGCAATGAATGAATCACCAAAAAACGAGAAGTAGATTGTGAGCTTTACTGAAGACGCTGTTGCTATCTCCTACAGCCCCCTCCATGTCCTCCCAACATAGACCTTCAACCAAGCCATGCCAGCCATCCTATCTGTTGCTATCTCCTACAGCCCCCTCCATGTCCTCCCAACATAGACCTTCAACCAAGCCATGCCAGCCATCCTATCTGTTGCTATCTCCTACAGCCCCCTCCATGTCCTCTCAACATAGACCTTCAAACTAGCCATGCCAGCCATTCTGTCTGTTGCTATCTGTTGCCATATCCTGCAGCTACTGCCATGTCCTCCCAACATATATACAAGGCAAGGACGTTACGAGGTAGGTTTAGCAGTTCCTCTCCTCGACACATTATCCAATCCAGAGCGTACTTCTCGGAACATTTCCTTGAATTCATTTCCAGCAGGGTCAACCTTTCAGCTCGGGTCAGTGTGTAAACATTCGCCTCCATGTGGGATTAGAATACATGGCTACAGGGTCGGCAGGCAAAATTGCTAGCAAATGGGCTACCTTAGCTTTCTAGAATATTAATGTAATTAATCGTATATCTTCTCTCTCCAACTCCTTCTTGTCTACCAGTTTTTCATTGAGTATGTACTAATATAAACGTAACATATGTTCATTATTGTATGAATATTGTTAGGAGTAAATATGTTGAGCCAAGAAATGTCAAGAAAATAAGAATGGAACAAATGTCGTTCTTCATGTTGTAAGATGGGTATTTGAGTGCGTTGACAGGAACATATACTGAAAATATATTGCAAAATACTGCAGTTCTTTAAGATGTGTACTTCGTAGAAAACTGGTTTACAAACAACAGCGTGTCTCTGACACTGAAATGCTTTGTCGATATTAAATGTCACAATTGTCTGGGAAAAAACAGTGATGGAAGGTGTAGTTCATGTAGGAATATGCAATGGTCGACCAGCGCGAAGATTGACACAGGACATCGAAGACACCTTGGGCATGGAGGTGCATGAGGTAAGAGACATGGTAAGAGATCGAGAGGTGCACGAGGGAAGAGACATGGTAAGAGATCGAGAGCTGCATGAAGGAAGAGACATGGTAAGAGATCGAGAGGTGCATGAGGCAGGAGACATGGTAAGAGATTGAGAGGTGCATGAGGCAGGAGACATGGTAAGAGATCGAGAGGCTCTTTGGAGCATCGTGATAAGAACGACTTTCTGGAATGAAGAACCTGCTACATGATGATGATGATGATGATGATGATGATGATGATGATGATGATGATGATGATGATGATGATGATGATGATGATGATGATGATGATGAGGATTACTATTTTTATAAGAAAGCAGAACTGTATATTATTTTTACTGCCTGTTAATATGAGCCTATCTGTGCGTCCAGATTTTACCAGGAGCGCATGCCAAAAGCCAGAGAGCGCCGACACGACGCACATTTGCTGGGCTATCTCAAACACCCAAATGGGGTATACCACAGTATAAAACAATTTGCTGCTGATTATGAGAATATCAGATCTACACTGAGTAAGTAATTCTAGAAAAAGTTCAACATATAATCAAGTACAGTAATGAATCATTTCTATAGGAATATACAAAACACATTGTCACAGGTTTCAATTTCACTGGGTTAGTTTTACAGACACTACCTTGTCTTTGTTGTTTACATAATCGTGGTTTATCCGTGAGCATGGTAGACGCCTTGGCATATCTTACTAATGTTTGTTTATGTGTAGTGACCAGCGCATTGAAAACCTCTTTGTCTGCAACATACACAAATGCTATTAAATGACGTGTTATTGAAGAAGATGGGTCCCTTATGTTATTACTTCATTATATGGGGAACTTGTGTAGCATGCATCTAACAAAATACAACAAACAATACCAGGCAATAAGTTGTGCAATATATTGTTTGTGTCTTCGATATTGACATCCAAACAACGGGAAAACATTGTTTAGTCATTCTAGAAAGTCTCTTGGGAGGGTTTAGATGAAGGAGTTATTATGATTATGATGAAGTGGCAAGGTTATTGCACTCGGTACAGGAATACAAACGCTCAGCCACTATCAGCTTATTCACTGTTGCTGCGCCTCTGGGTTAATAGTTGCTGTATGATAAAGATGCTGTGGTGAAAGCTCCTTAGGGTTGAGTGGAGAGAGCAGCCGAACAGACAGAGTATCCATATCTGGAAACACTGGCACAAAGGAGAGTGAAAAGAGGGTCTGGACGATGCTCAAATCGTGAAGGAGGAGCCAGCCGGGCTTTGAATCAAATTGCTGTTGAAATAACCACCAAAGGATTTCTAATTGCTTTTGAATAGTGGGAGGAGCTTATATGGCAATGTCCCGATCGCCGTGATGTCGATACTTAAATTCAGTATTCAGCAGAAATGAAAGAAAATGGATGCTGATTAGCCTTATTGCTGGTAGATTCACCACAGGCTGGAAGCATCCTCTACTATGATCATTGCGATTACTTTAAGACTGAATTCCCCACTCAAATATTAATAACTCTCCAATAATATATGTTATGACAAGCAATGCAGTGCGGACTCGGTTGGCGGATACTGACGGGATTCCGACGCTAGCCGATGACATGAACTGACGATGAAGTCTGGTCAGGTAGGTTAGTGCCGCCTCCGAGGGAAAGAAAGGAGATACTATAAACAAATCATTATTGGAACAGTGAGCAGAAACACTTTGGGTTGTCTACTGCATCGGAGGACTGCGCACGCATGGGAATGCCCAGTTTGCAGTGACTTCTTTCGATATAGCATAACATAAAGTGATGTAACTTCAACCGCACTCTAATAGCATTCAAATCAAGTAGATTCTATAGGAATTGAGGCACCCAGCTAAAATCTGAGGTAATAAAGGTATAAATCTGACAAGCCTTAGGGTGTCGATATAAACTAGTAAGAAAGGAAACATTATTTTAATATATTATACTCAAATATGAAAGGGTTAGGGAGGTAAGAAACCCATGACCAGTCTAGCAAACCGGTAGGGAATTTACTTGACCCTAGACAATATTGCTCACGAATGATGGCGTAATTTGAAGGAAAGGCTCTAATCACGGGCGCGGGAACTTCAATTACTCCTCACCAAGACGCCTGGCAGCAACAGTGAAAGACAACAACAACAGAAGGCTCACAGAAAGAGATCGGATGTGCTGATGTGCAGTGGCTAGAATACAGGTCAATGGGTCAGGTGACCATGTCTTCAATCGCCATCTCGGATAACCTTTCTAATTTACATGTGCTCCCAAGTCGACTCAGCCTAAGATGTGTACCAGGAAATATCCTGGAAAATATAGGCGGTCGTGTGATATTGATCACATCACTCACCATTAGGGCACCGACTGATCCTTATAATTAAAGATAACACCATGTAGCCATTGCGACCCAAGATATGTAAAAGCGCACATTACTTATAGAAATGGAACGTAGAAAACATAAACATAAGAATACAAGACAGAATGGCATACTGTAACAATAATAATAAAAGCAAAAGAAAAGGTGGTAGTAACGATCTTGGATAAATTAATGATAGAAGAAATTAATTAATTATATGTTACACTGTTACTTTTTGTTGCACTCAGTATAAATGTGATAAGTGTCGCCAACAGTAAGAGCATACAACATGAAAGTGGAAAGATCTAGAGGCAGGGAAATACCACGAAGAAGATGGATGGAGTCATCAAGGCCCTAAAAACATATCTCAGCAAACCAAGCGAACGAGCGAGCCTTAGTTCGAGAACCAATCATCAATTAAGCGTAAGACGTTTAACGGCAAATGACAGTGAAGGACAAAATAAAGACAGAAGAAGTGTCATAACTTGAATTAGTATATATGTCTATTTAAGTTAAATCACTCAAACCAGTTAATACCATGTTCTCTGTTTGTCAAGGTATTTACTTACTTACTGTTCTTGGTCTACTATGCAGATTTTTCGCCACTGATAGAGAAACAGCTCTCGTCTATAGCAGACAAGAACGACCTTAAAGGGGCCAGACTATCTTTCCTCCGGCTCCAGGTTTGAATTCTCATCTACACCTTCGTCACAATTGTATAACTAGTCTTGCTCTCCAGCTTAGTACACACACCTGTTATTGCATCTAGTGTGTGCACTGGGCTGATTTTGCGTGAAGGTTAGCTTTTCCTTTTTTCAGTGACCCTCACTATCAGGCGAACCTTCCCAGAATTCTGAGGTATTTGTAATTTATGTCCCCAAGCCAAGGACAAAAGGTTAACATGTAAATCCAACTGGCCGATTTGTGGATTGAACCCGCTACGCCGTGGTCAGAAACGACAGTTTACGAGAGTTACACCTCTCAGAAAATCCGACCTTCCTCAAATTCAGAAGACATCGTTAACAATTCTTTGAAAATAGAGATATTACTTATGAAGTGTAATCTCAGAATAAATAATTAAACAATACAAAACCCCTTTCCATCGTTTGTGGCCTAATGGCCATATGGCCATATGGTGCTATTTTCATATGTCATAGACCAATCGCCACTAGATGAGTCATGTGGTCAAGATCACGGCGGCCTCCTTTACTTCCCAAAGCATTTCATCAAAACAAATTAAAACCATAAACTGATTAGAGAAGTTAGAAGTAGACAGTCACAATTTTTTGGTCATGTTATGAGAAGAAATAAATTTGAGAACTTGGTGACAACTGGCAAGATCATCTCTGCTCTCAGAATACATCTTATTATTCACAATGCTTCATAAACAGCGATATTGCTTATCAAATATACTACCTTTGGACCTCTGGAGTGTTGTCTAGTTGGTCATGCGTCAAATTATAGCTGTAGGAAAAAGGCCGGTAAGCGTGGGCGGTCATGTTTCGCCACCTTACACGATCACCTTTAACCCTTTAGGAGGGTACAGCAGTTCATAATGCCAAATTCTAACAGTTATTATTCTATGGGGGAAGGGGAGATTAGTGGAACTGCGGAAAAGCTGTGGAAATGTAAACAATATAAAATAACACAAAATAATTCAGCTTTATAGAACACAATTACGGAAAACATAGGACGCTGCGGCGACTAGCGTTCATCAGCAAACAAATACATACACACAACGCAACATATAATCACGGAGAAGACACTCCAAAGACCACATTAAGGCATAAGAGCGGGCCGAGAAGAATGAAAAGATGAAAACATGAGGACAATGAAAAGAAAATGAACTGGTTTACAGACATGACATTGAAGGAAAATAATTTGCTACTTCTCTCAGAATCCCGCACTATGATACTCATTATGAGATAAGCAGCACATGCTTTTCAAATGTTACATTTTCTCTTTTTATGTATGCTTTGTATCATACTCTTCTAAATGGTGCTGTCTTTCCTTTTCTGCTGTATCTTATTGTCTTCGTCTTTACTCTTTGTATGTTTTTATGTTTCTTCCTGTTCCTCTTTATCCTCCACTATCATCTTTTCCTTCTCGTCATCGACAACATCAGATTCAGTTATCTGTCTTCTGTTGTTTGTTGTTGCTTTGTGTTTTGTTGTTGTTGTTGTTTTTTTTGTAGTTGCTAATATGGCAGCACTCCTGTAGTAACATCAAAACATCATTTGCATACAGGATATTTATAGCTTTAACACGTCGGACATGGTCAAGGGAAACTATTTCGGAATTCCGGGACCGAAACTCCACGAAGCTGATGTCCTAGCGATTGGGGAAGCTGCGTTTGATGGTCAGTTGTGGGTGTGTGACTGTGTGTGGGTAGGTGTGTATGTCTGTCTGTCTGTGTGAGTGAATGTGTGTGGGTAGGTGTGCATGTCTGTCTGTGTGAGTGAATGTGTGTGGGTGTATGTGTTTGTGTATGTGCTTGTGTGTGTGTGTATATGTGTATAAATGTATGTGCAAGTGTGTGTGGGTGAGTGAGTGTGTGTGTGTGTGTGTGTGTGTGTGTGTGTGTGTGTGTGTGTGTGTGTGTGTGTGTTAGTCGACAGTTCATCCTCATTGCCATCGAACCATTCAGTTTATAAGTGCTCGGATCCCTCAGTGTGTAGAGGCTAACGACACCAGTTCTTTGTTGGTCTATTAATCTTGTTTGGCTTCACGCATTGTGTTCTTGTTTGGCCACACCTCCTTCAACTTGCGGTTCTCGTAGTCTGACCATCGTTGTAGATTCACAATCATCACTTGGTTCTTGCAAACGACTTACTACGCATAGAGCATTCATTATATAAGCCTGGTCCATGGCTCGTCCGCCCTCCACAGTAACCTTACCTGCAAGTCTGTCAGCCTGCTCATTTCATTGTACACACGCATACCCTGGCACGAAAATGAAACTAATCTTTGCTAGCCGTGACCGCTCCAGAGACAACAAGTACTGTCTTCGGACCCACGCCATCTCCATCTTCCAGAGCATACTCATTGAGTCACTAAGGAAACATGCCCTAGTGAATGTCTGTGTCTCGAGCCATGCAATTTTGCTTTACTTACTGCAATGACTTCCATAGTCAGATTACTCGTGGTCAAGGCATTTTCATCTCAAAGGCTATTGGATTGATCGTACCAATTTGCTTGACGTAGTAGATTTGACACGAAAGTGGGAGGTTTGCCAAAATTCAATAGGCGAATTTGTCAGAAAGAAGAAAAAACATTGAGGAAACATGTACCAATTGACCTCACCTCGTAAACATAAGCTGTAGGAGCGTTGAAGTCCTTCGCAAATTCATACCTATGTAAAGTCCATATGTTATCTGGAGTATACGATATTTAATCTTTCTGCTGAATTCTATTCCTGGAAACATCAGTAGCAGCAATCTTAAAAAAAGATAATTATCATACATAGAAGCGAAATGCCGGTCTCCCTGGCGAAGAAGTTATTGACTTTCTCCGTAATCCCGTATATCCACGTAGGGTAACGCAGCTGCGAGAGAACTGGTAGCGGATCGCGTCGCATTGGTTACTTACGGGGGTATGTGAGCCAATTGCTCAGAAAGCAATGGCAAACTACTGTGCGTAATCTTGCCAAGACATCAACAACAGCGGTAAAATGTTGGTGTTGACAGCGATGTCCTGTAAATAGGATATGCGAAAAAAGAAAAAAAAAGAAAACAAACTGAAGCTAAATAGGATTACGAAAGTGATGTGTGCTGTCATCATGCCTATAAAATGTATACCATCATATAGCAGGTCCTTTCTGTGGCGAAGGGGTAATGGACACAATTCGTAATCACGCACACCGCGCTCGAAACACAGCTGCGGACGATTTGACAGCAGACCGCCTTGCATTGGTTTTTATACAATGACAGTAGAGTCAGTCGTTCAGGAAACAATGGCAAACTACTGAACATAAACTTGCTTAGTAAATCAGAAACAGCCAACAATATGATGTTATTGACTGCCACGACCCATAAAGGATATGCACCTAACGTTTTTAACACAACGTTGCTCCCATCAAGACCATACGAAAGATTGCCAAGATCGTTCCACAGCTGCTACGTTAAGTCTCTTGGGATGAATCATGTGATAGTTGTCCCTTGGTTTCCACATCCGTGTGGCTGTGATTTACGTGTTCAGCCATTAGCAACATTTTAGATTGTCAAGGAAAGTAGATTGTCAAGGAAAGAAGGTGCCCTTTTCTATTTTACATCAGCTATGAGCAAAAAACAAACATCCCAGAGGTGTCCATATATCCACATGGATACTCTTTGCCCAGAGCTGCGTTTGCCACACTGTGATGTATTCTCCATCCTCTGTCTCAGTGGTTCACAAACTTTTCTGACCCATGCACCCTTTCACCATATGTTCAGCATGTGCATTTCCCCCTCCCTCCATATTTCCTCCCTATAAATCCCACCCAGCCGCTACACAATATACGTACAATGGAAGCTAAATTTAATAATACATACTAGAACAAGTCTATACGTCTACATAACATGTGATTTGCAGATCTACGTACGTATAAAAAGAATTTCAGAAGGGCGAGACGTGCACAACCGTAAAGTATTGAGAGAAAAACAATATCAAGTAATCGGTTCTTGTATTAAAGCGATCTTGAAATAATCTTAATTTCCCCCCCCCCCCACCCCACCCCACTGAAAACCTAAAATTCCCCCCCCCCCCTGAGGTGGGGGGGAGGAATTCCCCACCGGTTGAGAACCACTGCTCTGTCTCGCGGAGGTGCAGGCGAGATTTCGCCTTCGACAAGATATGACACCATTTCACATACAAACAGATACATTTCTGGAGCAGTGTCACAAAGTAAATGATGACAGAGTGACAGATAGAGTGGCTATGGTTGTGTCTAGGGTATGTCCTTGTAACAATGTGATGTTGAACAACAGATTAATCAAGATGCATCACCACCAAACACCAGTCAGTGAACAAGCGTTAATTTGCGCACATAATATTCCTTTAATTCTGAATTAACACAGACACATGTAACATATAAATCCAGGAACAATAATTCTCTAAGAATATATCTCCATCCCAATGGAACACGTCGAATAACACTGCCTCTCAAGGCTACTAAAATCTCGTCCCACACGACAGGTATACTAGCCTCTCTCTAGGCCCGACTCAAAGTAACCCACTATGGGTCTCGAATTCCACTCACTATCCCTGGAACCCACAGTGCGGAGTTATCTTCCAAACTCCGTCACAATTCTTCACTTTATCAGACCACGACCTTCTCCTGGTCCGGTCTAGACTCAACTCCCTCTCAGCTCGGAGTCCAAACATCAACTGCCCCGTCAATCTTTGTCCCTGTCTTTTTAAACAATTCTATGCCCCCTCACAATGATCCACACAAACACCACCTCACTGCTCCAACTGTCTGCCTCTTCTTGCAGCCCCTCTACCTTACACCCAACCCCGTTTATCTCCTTATATTTTCTTTCCGGTGAATGCCCTTTCACCTCGTGAACTGTTTATATTGTACGGCCACTCACCTTAATGCCACTGAACACAGGCATGTGACACTACCCCACCCTCAAAAGAAAACATCGTTTTCAAATGTTGGGAGACTCATACTTATCAAATATGTGACCCAGACATATTGCCTGGGTAGTCGTTAGTATAAATCCAACTTACTCTAGCTACCACACTTAATAATATATCACATACTCATAGTAAACTCCCATATTCCCCACACATAAATACAAACAACTTTCTATCTTGTGTAACATTGCATGATCTAATACATCACATAATAATAATACATCATAAAAAAGCATTATACTTATGTACCCACAGGTCTATTAATATCTTTAAGAAGACACAAGCTATTTGTGTACTGACCATATATCAGGTGGTTCTTTTCTTGCATCAACCCTCCTCTGATTCCTGTCGATGCTGTGTCTACCTTTCATGTACCCATGACTCATGGTACCTCTACAATTACAACATCTGTTTGCTATCCCTAGCCCTGGGTCAGTAATGTCGCGAACACTCTTTGACCTGACTCAACTTTCCTATCTGCATATTGTACTGTTACACTTGCGTCTCTGTTTAGTCTGAACTCTTTATTGAATCCTGGCCAATATACCTGGCATCCTGCTCTATGCTGCTTCCGCCTTACTCCTATGTGCCCTGCACCTGCCCTATCCTGAGCTGTTCTAGTATATCGGTCGCTATGTGTTAACGGTAATACTACTTGCCCACATGCAGTTCCGCCATCTGAAAAGCGGCGAGTGAGACCATTGTTCTTCCTCTCGAAGCACCATCTACCTTTCTTTGACTGCCTATGTTCTACTCTCCTACACTCTTGTGAACATTTGTTCAGAGTAGTATCTTGTCTCTGGGAGCCACTAGCACTATATTTGGGATCCATTCTCATCTGCTCAGCTGTACTATCCTTGTCCTGAGTTCCTGTGTCTACTTCAAGTGCCTCTTCTACCTCAGCTATACTCTCTAATTTAGGTTCTCTTGTGGTAACTACCTCATTACTGCTTACACTATATTTTTGGTCCCAATAAACTACTTCCTCTTCTGTACACTCTTTAATTCCTATAACATTTCCTATGATGAGATCTGCCACTGGTGAGTCTAAAACACATGCTGTCACTCTTCCTGTTACGTATGGTATTTTTACTGTTATCACGGCTATTGGGTAGAATTCTACTGTCCCATTAAATGTTATGGATCTAATCTTTTTTCCTGTATAATCCGAGGGTTGCACTAAACTCTTTCTCACCCCGATGGACGTACATCCGGAATCCCTAATTGTTAACGCTGGCCTATCATTAACAAACCCATGATGCATCTTCAGACTTCCTCCTTCATGCACTGCTGATCCTGCTTTAACTGTGTGACCACATATTAAGACTGGCTGACCTGTCTTTTTCAAAAAGAGGTTTGCACCCACTACAATCTTCATTGTTCAGCGTCTCAATTACTTGTGCTGCATTTGAGTGCTCTGTTTCTCTCATCCTACATTGATGACTGACATGCCCGTTCCTTCCACATTTGAAACAAGTGATCTCCCTTTTACTGTTGTTCGTTGGTCCATCTGATGGTTGTGCATCACAATCTGCCATTTTGTGTCTCCAGCTCCCACAATTCCAGCATCCGGCATAATTTGGACGTCTCTGGAAGTTCCCTCTTCTATATGGGTACCGTCCTACTCTACCAACATTGTTTCCTCGGAAACCATTATCTTGAAGTTCTTGTTGCTCACCTTTCTGTGCTGAATCCACACTTTTCGCCCTTGGTCTAATGACTGGATTCTGGTCCTGTTTAGTGTACGCTGCACAGACTATTTCCTCACTCATTAGTTCTACCAATAGAACTGTTAGGATGTGCAGTCATATAGTTTTGCCCTAACTGTGACATTGTGTCTATGTCCTTTGGCTTACGTTCCTCGAAGAAAGCCACTAAATTAGTATTGCACGATGATAACACCTTGTCTCTCAGCATTAAATCCACTAATTTATTAAAATCTTTTCCTACCTCTGCCAGCTCCATCCACTTATTAAATGTGTTCTTTACTGTGTTAACAAAATCTGTGAAATCTTGATTTGTCTCTGGCCCTGTCTAAACTTTGTTCTATATCCATGTTCAGTTAGTTGGAACTTTGTCAGCAAACGTTGACGTAAGATAGTGTAGTTGTTCCTTTCTTCTACAGGTAAATTGAACATAGTATCTAGAGCCTTACCCGTTAAATACTCGCCCAATCTAATTGCGTACTCGCTTTCTGGGATGCCTAATACCTTCACTGATGCTTCGAATCTCGACAAATAGGAATCCAAGTTGTCTCGGTCCGTAAAAAATGGCAGTTTTAATCTCTGTGACGACTGCGACGGTCTTCTGCTTTCCTCACTTTGACCTTTCGAAGATAGTTCTAGTTTCTTTAGTGCAATTTCAGCTTCCATTTTAATCTTCTCTTTCTCTATTTCCACCGCATTTGTGTGTTTTAACTTTTCAAGTTCCATTTGTGTCTCTCTCTCTTCCTGTAGACGCTTGTTTTCTATTTCGGCTAGTTTTACTTGTGTCTCTTCCTGTAGACGCTTGTTTTCCATTTCAGCTAACTTTACTTCCTGTAGACGTTTGTTTTCCATTTCAGCTAGTTTTACTTGTGTCTCTTTCTCTTCCTGTAAGCGTTTTGCCTCACGTTCATTATGCCTCTCCTCTCTTTCCGTCTGCTTTTGTTCTTTTGCTTCTGCATACTCCTGTAACTCTTTACCTTTCAGGCCTATTCGTTCACCTGCTTCAATATAGTCCATTAAAGTAGGCATCTTGTATTTGTGGACACGTTGCTGTGAAGCAGCCAACTATAAATGTACAGACTCTGCTGTTAGTCTTTGTGTCACTTCCCTAAGTACACCCGCACTCCCTGTGTACGTAAATCCGTAGTGCTACAATATCACTCTGTACTCACCCAGTCACTCTATAAGCACTAGGTAGTAAGGGGGGAAGTATCACCTATACTCCCTTGTATCTATATATATATATATCAAATAACTGTAGAACAATTCCTGGAAATAGTTGTAAACATACATATACATACACAGATGAATGATACACACTAAATGCCAACTATTAAACGCTAGACGCATAGGCCGGTGAAACGCAGACGGATGATTACATAGAAATAAAAACCACTGACATAAACATGCCCATGAAAAACCATACCGTGCGCATAATATAAACTGACAAATACCATCTAGATAGAAGCTATATTAACATAAGAATTACAACAATACCATATATCCAAAGAACTCAAATATTATATGTAACAGTAAAGAGAAAACAGTAAAATGAACAAATATAAAATGAATAATGTACATAGATCTGACGTAGACACTTGGACACCATGTATAATGTCGAGACGACCCAATGCCACAGCACAAAACAAACTGACTCGTCAGCTGTCTCTCAACCAATACAATGTGTACCTAGAAACTTCACCTTTGCTCTGTCTCCCGCATTTCGAGAAACAAAGCAAAAATATCCTACTTATTACGACCACTGGACCACATACAAATAATTACGTAACGCACAACAACAATACTTAGGACGATGAGAACAACAGAAGCAAACAAGGGTTGCCGACACCAATGCGATGGTAGAATCTTACAAAAGTCCTTATTTTGTTTGTTTTTTTTATTAATAGTGTCCGAAAATCGCCTGGAAATGTCTGCCCGTTACTGTTTTGAAAAAAATGACGACGTTAGATTCCCACAATGAATTAATGTTCTGATGCGTTGTCACTTTTTGTTGACGTGATGACACGATTTTCGACTGTCGTAAAAGTTGAAGATGATGATAATTATCCCACCGCCTTGTCTCTACACAGTCCATAATGTTTTTTGTAATCCTCCCTGTAGAGTTGGCCTGTGATTGTATAATGTATGTGAACGCTCTTGTTTTGCCAGAAATATTGGGTTTTCGTTGCGTTTTGGGGAGCCGAAAATACCTTTAAAATCAATGAATGTTTATCTGCGTAGTCACTGTCGCTTTGAAGTGATGGTATGGTTTCACTATTGCTGACCCGGTTAAACCAACGAATGGCAGAAAATGATCACGCGCTTTAAATCCGCTTCGCAAGTCTTTTTTGGTGAAAAAATGCGCTCATCTTTGCGAAGATGGCACCTGAATGACTGTTGTGGTTTGTTTGCCGATGATGACACACACACACAAAGACGTTAAACGTAAATCCTAGTTTCAGTAGAAACCCAACGTGTTATTCTCCGTGGAAATTTTTCCGTCAAATTCCCTGGTTCTCGGCCTTGACTCACAAGGTCATCTCTGTTTCTCTTTATCACAATAATCCGTGTAGAAACGTTTACTTTTCTGTGGAGCAACGATTGTCACCTTTGTGTGTTCCCCACACTTTCCTCCTATAACTCCCCTCCTCCTGGCGAGTTTTTAACCATGAATTACCCTCGTAACTCCCCTGGCGCCCCTTTCCATCTTATTATCTGCACCGAACTCTGAAGACGCCGTAAACACACACACTCGCTGTGCACAAGTTCACCTGACCTTCACCTTTGGCGCCTGTCTATTTTTCGTGATCAACTGTACTAAACCGCGCTGACTTTTTCGCCTGCTGTCGGCCAGACGCCTCTCTCAGTAGCGCGAACCTTGTCTGTGTACTGTGAGTAAACCCCGCTGTCCCCTCTCCCTCTCAGGGTGGGCAATGGGTTTACCTGTGGTGGCTTTGTTTTGAATTAGCTGTGGTTTGTAATCCTGTCTTCGCCTACTGGCCATTACTGGATTGAACTTGGAAAACCATGTTGTTGCGCTTAATGAACTGATTCGTACTGATGTAAAATACCGAAGTCCAAGATCGGACAGCCCTCACTTCATCGTCTGTCACAAAGTAAATGATGACAGAGTGACAGATAGAGTGGCTATGGTTGTGTCTAGGGTATGTCCTTGTAACAATGTGATGTTGAACAACAGATTAATCAAGATGCATCACCACCAAACACCAGTCAGTGAACAAGCGTTAATTTGCGCACATAATATTCCTTTAATTCTGAATTAACACAGACACATGTAACATATCAATCCAGGAACAATAATTCTCTAAGAATATATCTCCATCCCAATGGAACACTTCGAATAACACTGCCTCTCAAGGCTACTAAAATCTCGTCCCACACGACAGGTATACCAGCCTCTCTCTAGCCCGACTCAAAGTCACCCACTATGGGTCTCGAATTCCACTCACTATCCCTGGAACCCACAGTGCGGAGTTATCTTCCAAACTCCGTCACAATTCTTCACTTTATCAGACCACGACCTTCTCCTGGTCCGGTCTAGACTCAACTCCCTCTCAGCTCGGAGTCCAAACATCAACTGCCCCGTCAATCTTTGTCCCTGTCTTTTTAAACAATTCTATGCCCCCTCACAATGATCCACACAAACACCACCTCACTGCTCCAACTGTCTGCCTCTTCTTGCAGCCCCTCTACCTTACACCCAACCCCGTTTATCTCCTTATATTTTCTTTCCGGTGAATGCCCTTTCACCTCGTGAACTGTTTATATTGTACGGCCACTCACCTTAATGCCACTGAACACAGGCATGTGACAAGCAGTATGGGGAAAAAAAAGTCGCTTAAAGGTCGACAGGGTCGACTTCATTGCACTGGGTTTTATCTCATATGGCTCGGTCTCTTTCCGTAGCACGGAAAGCGTCCCACAAAGGACGAACTCCGTAGCTCTAGCGACGACCCACAGGAGTCTCCGAAAAATTTAACTCGTGAACCGAAGTACACGGCCCGGAATCGAACCCACAACCTTCGGAGCCCGAGTTAAACGGCTTGACCACTTCGCCACGAAGACTCCCGGAGCAGTATGGAGAAGTTCCTGAACTGAATGTCAATGAAAGAAGATTCATTTACCGTTTGGCTTTTATTAAACAAATACGTTCAATGCACATTTGGATATTTGGATATCTCTATCATTCTTCTAGCTCTTTCAGCAGTTAATAATTTCAGTCACTGTGTATGGGTTGAGGCTGCTGTCAGTATCAAAGAGCCAGTTTGAAAGGTTGGAGCGCATACAGAATGGGGCCATTCGGGCGGTCCTGGGTTGCATAAAGGATACACCAATTATATGCATGAGGCATATTCTTGCATTACCAACAATTGCGAACGGGCACAGGGTCCTTCAAGCCAAATAGTACCTGAGAGTCACAGAGTCACTGCAGACAGGGGTCACCGGCTGCCTGAAGCCATGGATATGGTCAAAGGTCATAGACTGAGAAGAGGAGGCTCCTGGATGGTACAGGCAGAAATATCTATCAGCTTGGTGTGTGAAGTAGAGAACATCAATCTTGAAAAAGAGTAAGTAAAAGTACCGAAAGTACACGCTGTAATAGTAACACTGGGTCGTGAGTGCAGAGAATGGGCAGCGGGCCGCACAGAGCTTGAGGTGCAACTTTTGATCTAGGGCAACACACATCAAGGCCAAAACAATGTTTTCCTGTAGTGAATTTGAATAACGAAGACACAAACAGTAGATTGCACGATTTATTGCCTGGCATATTTCGCTGCATGTCGCTAGGTACATATTGCAGAATTCATACAACATAAAGTAAAATAATTAGATAAATCATTCAAGCTGAAATATATACATGTTCGCACAGTGATGTCAATTGTCTACCACGGTAAATTTAAACTAACTGACTATCATGTCTTCCTGTTTGCACAAAGCTGGCCTAGATTAATTATTATGGCTTCTGCAAGCTTTAACAAGCGGCTACTTTGTGTATTAAACAACGTTTTTAAACCGACCACATCACCCACTGAGTGCCGTTTGATCTATAAAAATATCAGTCTAGCTCCATATAGAGCCCAGTGCACGTTTAGGATGTAAAAGGCACCTTTTTGTTTATTTAGTGGAGCATAGATACATGGTTTATGTAGTGACTAGAGCTTAGTTACATGGTTTCTGTAGTGACTAGAGCTTATTACATGGTTTCTGTAGTGACTAGAGCTTAGTTACATTGTTTCTGTAGTGACTAGAGCTTAGTTACATGGTTTCTGTAGTGACTAGAGCTTAGTTACATGGTTTCTGTAGTGACTAGAGCTTAGTTACATGGTTTCTGTAGTGACTAGAGCTTAGTTACGTATTTTCTGTAGTGGCGAGAGCTTAGTTACATGGTTTCTGTAGTGACTAGAGCTTAGTTACATGGTTTCTGTAGTGACTAGAGCTTAGTTACATGGTTTCTGTAGTGACAAAGCTCTCTTTGTTAAATGGTTCCTCTACTGACTAGAGCTTAGTTACATGGTTTCTGTAGTGACTAGAGCTTAGTTACATGGTTTCTGTAGTGACTAGAGCTTAGTTACATGGTTTCTGTAGTGACTAGAGCTTAGTTACATGGTTTCTGTAGTGACTAGAGCTTAGTTACATGGTTTCAGTAGTGACTAGAGCTTAGTTACGTATTTTCTGTAGTGGCGAGAGCTTAGTTACATGGTTTCTGTAGTGACTAAAGCTTAGTTACATGGTTTCTGTAGTGACTAGAACTTTGTTACATGGTTCATGCAGTGACTAGAGCTTAGTTACATGGTTTATGTAGTGACTACAGCTTAGTTACATGATTTCTGTAGTGACTAGACCTTAGTTACATGGTTTATGTAGTGACTAAATCTTAGTTACATTGTTTCTGTAGTGACTAGAACTTTGTTACATGGCTTCTGCTGTGATTGCTTGACTAGAGCTTAGTTACATGGTTTCTGTAGTGACTAGAACTTTGTTGCATGGCTTCTGCTGTGACTAGAGCTTAATTACATGGTTTCTGTAGTGACTAGAACTTTGTTACATGACTTCTGATGTGACTAAATCTTAGTTACATGGTTTCTGTAGTGACTAGAGCTTAGTTACATTGTTTCTGTAGTGACTAGACCTTAGTTACATGGTTTCTGTAGTGACTAAATCTTAGTTACATGGTTTCTGTAGTGACTAGAGCTTTGTTACATGGTTTCTGTAGTGACTAGAGCTTAGTTACATGGTTTCTGTAGTGACTAGAGCTTTGTTACATGGTTTCTGTTGTGACTAGAGCTTAGTTACATGGTTTCTGTAGTGACTAGAACTTTGTTACATGGTTTTTGTAGTGACTAGAGCTAAGTTACATGGTTCCTGTGGTGACTACAGCTCAGTTACATGGTTTCTGAAGTGACTACAGCTTAGGTATATGGTTTCTGTAATGACTAGAGCTTAGTTATATTGTTACTATAGTGACTAGAGCTTAGTTATATTGTCACTGTAGAGACTAGAGCTTAGTTATATTGTTACTATAGTGACTAGAGCTTAGTTATATTGTCACTGTAGAGACTAGAGCTTAGTTATATTGTTACTATAGTGACTAGAGCTTAGTTATATTGTCACTGTAGAGACTGGAGCTTAGTTATATTGTTACTGTGGTGAATAGAGCTTTGTTATATTGTCACTGTAGAGACTAGAGCTTAGTTATATTGTTACTGTGGTGACTAGAGCTTTGCTATATTGTCACTGTAGAGACTAGAGCTTAGTTATATTGTTACTATAGTGACTAGAGCTTATTTATATTGTCACTGTGGTGACTAGAGCTTAGCTATTATGTCACTGTGGTGACTAGAGCTTAGTTATATTGTCACTGTGGTGACTAGAGCTTAGTTATATTGTCACTGTGGTGACTAGAGCTTAGTTATATTGTCACTGTGGTGACTAGAGCTTAGCTATTATGTCACTGTGGTGACTAGAGCTTAGTTATATTGTCACTGTGGTGACTAGAGCTTAGTTATATTGTCACTGTGGTGACTAGAGCTTAGTTATATTGTCACTGTGGTGACTAGAGCTTAGCTATTATGTCACTGTGGTGACTAGAGCTTAGTTATATTGTCACTGTGGTGACTAGAGCTTAGTTATATTATCACTGTGGTGACTAGAGCTTAGTTATTGTGTCACTGTGGTGACTAGATCTTAGTTATATTGTCACTGTGGTGACTAGATCTTAGTTATTGTGTCACTGTGGTGACTAGATCTTAGTTATATTGTCACTATTGTGACTAGAGCTTAGTTATTGTGTCACTGTGGTGACTAGATCTTAGTTATATTGTCACTGTGGTGACTAGAGCTTAGCTATATTGATCCCGTGGTAATGAGAGCTTCTTCTCCCAGACAATCGATGGGAGCATGCGGTTGCCTGGCTGCAGGAGGCGCTGGAGTCATCGAGGCCAAGAGAACCCACCGTTGCTTTCTTTGAGACCCAGGACTCCACAGAACCACAAGCACGGATTCTTGCAATGCTTGGTCGAGCCTACCTGAGGGTAAGGGCTTAGCTACTTGTTTTTGAGTAACCCAAAACAGTTAGTTGGTTGCATATTATTTACAGGACATTGCCGTCAACTTCAGCATGTTTTGGCTGTTTGTGACTTCTTAGCAGGTTTACGTTCAGTGGTTTGCCTTTGGCAAACCAATAAACAGAAAGATAATTAGAAGAGATCAGCTTTACATGAACACAAATAGAAACTAAATTCAAACGGACAATAATACAAATACCTTAATACTGAGCTCCAATGCTACAGAAAAGTACTTAGGATGTCGTCTACCAAGAAAAAGAAAAATACTGAAAGACTAAAAGATCTGAACATGGAAGAAACCATCACAGTATCATGTCTCAGAAACTGATATACTTATAGTAAATAAAAGGCTTTTGTTTAGAATCTACTAGGCAAAAGAAGCAGAGGAAGATAACAACAAAACATATAAAACATGTAGAGACAGAAGACCATATTACAAGTTTCAGTGGCTTAGGAAGAACAGTTGTGGGAGGCATGGTTTCTGGGGAAAGAGGCAGTGGTCGACTAGCACGACAATGGACTCAGGACATTATAGACACCGTGGACATCAGGGTGCAGGGGGAAAAAAAATTGGCAAGAGGTCGAGAAGCTTTTGAGCGCGCAGTAATGACAGAGACGTTCTGCGAAAACCCTTCTACACGACGATCCTAATTGAAGAAGTGCGTGGCGCCTGTTTATGCAGGTCAAAGGTCAGTGTGTCTGACCGGCGTGCATTTCTGTAAGGTTCGCTTCCTGTAGACAGATTCTATCCAAGGTCACGGACTCTATATACAATTTTGCCAGGGAAGCCGCCTAAAGGCCTACTGTTTACGATTTTCAACCTCCTTGGGATGTTTCACGGCGCAACTTGCACACAGAGCCTCCTGTTTTGTACACTTATCCAGGAGGGCTAGGTGTTTTATCTCATTGTCCAGGAGATCGAGAAGACGTATGTGGAGAACGCATTAGAGTTACCCATCGGTCAATAAGTTGATGTATTGGGAAACAGGAAGAGCAGTAAACATAAAGTGGCTCAGTTATGAGTGTGGAAGCATTCTCTTGAAGGGATCGGGATTGACATAAAGAAATTAGAACTGACTCTGAGAGAGAGAATATACAATCAGTAAAGTATCACAAAGGCTTCTTATTAGTCTACCCTATTTTTACCAATGCGGATAGGGCCCTTAACAGACTCATTCCAAACCCACCTATTTTTAGATCTTCCTCAATTTCTTTTGCCCCGAGGGTTCCAGATTAACGCTTTTCTAGTTATACTATGCTCGGGTTGCCTCAGTGTATGTCCGATTCGGTGCCAGCATCTTTTCTTGACGCCTTGGTTCATTGGTATTTCTCTTGTTCTCTCCTTGAGCTCCACGGTGCTTGATGTGTCATACCTTGTATTCCTTATATTTTGCACGTACACCAATTAGTGAGTGTTAGTAACGATATAAAGAATAGCAGATTAGAAATGGGCCGGCGGGCTAGCGAAGTTGGTAACAATCTGCGCTGGTAATGGCAAGGATTCGACGCCAGGGCTTGCCAAAGTGAGGCTAAGATTGGCCACCTACCCCTTCTTGCTGTCAATCCTAGACAATGTGAGGGCGCTATCATACACTGAGCCATAGCAAGAAACTGCTTGGGGACTAAAGGAATAGAGATGTCAGGAAACTATGCATTTTAATTACAACATCCTTAGATGGTTACATAAATTATTAGAAGATCTTGGCAATGCAACGGTTACATTTCTTAACAATGATTTGTGTTTGTTATTTGACATATTTACAAAATCAAGCAAGGACAAACGGATAAAGCAATTGACATGCACAGACGAGCTAGGAGTGCAGGTATGTGTGCACGTGTTTGTGTGTCGTAAAAATGTGAATGTGTATGCGTTTATATGTGCGTGCGTGCGTGCGTGCGTGCGTGTGTGTGTGTATGTGTGTGTGTGTGTGTGTGTGTGTGTGTGTGTGTGTGTGTGTGTGTGTGTGTGTGTGTGTGTGTGTGTGTGTGTCGGAGAGCGATTCTGATGTATTCGTTTGTGAAATATCAAAGTTCATAAGTGTTGAAAATTAATATGCTGAAGAAATATGGGTATATCTTCCTTCAGCCTTGTGATAGTACCGGGTATTAGCAGACTAGGTCTCACAATATTGGATGCCAGGAGACAAAACTAAGAAATACACAAAATAGTCATTGGCTGCGCGTTCCGCCCTGAATCAGATTTCGCAAACACTTGCCCGACTTATGGAGTGACTGGCTCAGCATCTGACCCTCCTACTTACTATCATTATGTTACAGGACATTGCATTTAACCCTAGACTTTATTAGCCGTCCTTGGTTTTGTAGGTACTTTTACGTTCAGCAGCTGGCCGCAGCTTTCTTAACGGTCGACGCTCATATTATTGTGAAAATCACATCAAAGCTTTAAAAAGACGCTTAAAAGTCGACAGGGTCGACTTCAGTGCATAGGGTGTTTTTATCCATATGGCTCAGTCTCTTTCCACAGCGAACTGCCGAAAGCGTCACACAGCGCATGACCTTCGTAGCTCCAGCAACGACCCCCAGGAGTCTCCCAAAAAACAACACTAGTGAATCAAAGGCCTCGGTCCGGAATTGAACCAACAACCTTAGGAGCCAGAGTCAGACGGCTTGATCACCTCGCCACGGAGACTCCCCTTTTTTTACATCAAAAAATCAAAGCGATCTGCTTCAAAGTTGGCTACTGCTGACTTTGAACCCAGTATGTCTGGATTGTAAGACTGCGTTCACCATTAACTCTGCCACTTGTGCCATCCCGTTCCTTGCTTGCTCACACTATCTGATTGCTGGATGTATTTGAAATGGACACGAATATATATATATATATATATATATATATATATATATATATATATATATATATATATATATATATATATATATATATATATATATATATATACACTACATACACAGTATATCAAATGAAAATAATTATACTATGGCATAACAAACGACGTTTCCACGAATTGCTTGCTCTCTCTCTCTCTCTCTCTCTCTCTCTCTCTCTCTCTCTCTCTCTCTCTCTCTCTCTCTCTCTCTCTCTCTCTCTCTCACTCTGCCTTCCGCTTGCACTTGTCGGTTGTCACCAAACTCGCCAGTTTATTTATCCTCTTAACATGCCCAAAAAATATTGACTACCAACAACGGTGACACAGTGAAAGAAATTAAACGACGACTATCAATTGATCTTCAAAGACTAAAAAAAAAAAATTGTGTTGCGTATCCCTTACGGGACGTTGCAGAAGCAACTGAATAAATTATGGAGTGGGACAGACAGAACTACAAAGATTAAATTTTTTAAGAGCATGCATCTTTCCCATTGCAATATACGCCTGTGAGACATGGACAGTTACTAAACAAGCTGAACTGCGCATAAATGCCTTTGAATATAAATGTTATAGACGGGTTCGAAGAATATCTTGGGTAAACAAAAGAACAAATGCATCCATACTTAAAAGAGCTAAATATTGAAGAGGGTTGGCTATTAAAGACGATAAAACAAAGAAAATTGAAATATTTTGGTCACTTGAAACGTCATGAAAGTTTGGAGAGAACAATAATGGAGGGGTATATGCCTGGGAAGAGAGGAAGAGGAAGGCCAAAGAGAAGAAGGGTGCAGGATGTGGAGGATGATCTCCAAATGGGTGTATCGGACGCGGGACATCTTGCGTGTGATCGAGAAGTTTTCCGGAAGGTTATTATGGGAGCGAGGTTCTTCAAAGGACATGCTACTGAATGAATGAATGAATCTTCTAGAAAAGAAAACTATTTTCTCACTTTACAATGTTCCACCACCAACCTTTCAACAGCTTTATTGTCATCGCTTTTGTTAACAACTGGCTGCAACAGCTTCGTTGTCATCGCTTTTGTTAACAATTGATTTAAGGACTTTAGAGACAAAAAATAGTATACATTAAGGCATACCCATCAGAGATGTAACGTTGGGTTCCCGTTATTGGGATATATAGATCTTATTGTCATCAGAAATATGTAATTTAGTGGAAAATTCATAGGTCACTATTTGATATATGCTGGAAAATTAGTAAGCAATTTATTGATATTGGGTTTTATGTGGATGATAATTGTAGCGCTAGTTTCTTAAGGTGTCATTGCGCGGGATCATTATCATAGGGCTATATGAATTCATTAGTGTCGAAGCCAGATGACGACAATGTTCGTGGTGTGTAGGAATGAAGAAGGGTGCTTTGTTGTGAGATTGTCTTTTATCTTTCCAAAGAACCCCTCTTAAAATAGATAGTGCATGTTTACAACGTGATATGCTTGTCGTGACTAGTGGTATATAAAAGAGTCGATACATGTTCTAAAGGGTGAATACAGTCATTGATTAGACTAAATTGGTCTTCCCTTTAAGGTAACCAATACACATACCAATTTGTGCTGAAGGTCAAGTAAATAATTGCAACTGACAGTCGATTGGCGATAAACAGGATAGCAAAATAGTGTGTTTCGTGTAGTTGTGTGTCGGTTTATGTTTGTTTGTTCTGTGCTGACGAAGGCTTTAGACGCAACGACCAGTTTGTTTCTTGCAATCGTGTACTAGTAAAGTTCACAGCCTACTTCTCGTTTTTTTTTTTTTTTTTTGGTGATTCATTCATAGCAAAATAATAGTATGTTGTCACGGCTTACTCTCCAGCAGGCTGGAGAGGAGGAAATCTGATGAAGCTACCAAAGAGGGGAAATGTGCAGGAGTGTGGAAATTATAGAGTGTTAATGCCATTTTATTATGCGTAGTATCTACAACATTTAGTAAATGCGTTTGTTACACAAAGGGAGCGAATAGTGTTACAATTATGTTGTAAGAGGACACAGATTATGGTCGTCACTAGGAAGAACGAAATAACACGATACATATACAAGTAAATGAGACTTTCTTAAACACGTGAATCGGTTCAGTCATCTCTGAACAGTCATAACGCCTGATGAGAAATGCTTTGTAGAGATTAGAACAAGAATCGCGATGGCAAAGGTAGCCTTTTGCAAGATGAAAACATACTGACCAATATACAGATGCCATTTGCAACGAGGAAAAAAGTGTTGAACTGCTGTATAGAACCTGTACTTTTGTATGGATATGAAGCGTGGGCAATGAGCAGACACATTGAAAAACATCTGGTGGCTGTGGAAATGTGGTAAGGCATCTATCTACCATCAAAAAAGGGACTGTTCCAAGATAACTGTACCGATTCACTTGTTTAAGAATAAATGTATACACTGATAGTCATCTAAGGGATAAACAGGCAGGATTCTGACCAAACAGATCCAACAGTAACCAGATAGCCACATTACACACAATAATAGATCACAGCATTGAAACAAATTGTCACTTTATACTGGATTGCTTGGCCATGAAATAGGCCTTTGACGGCATTGATACGAATTAAATTATTAGAGACATGAATTTATTTGATTTTGTTTTGTGTTTGTTTGTTTGTTTGTTTGTTTGTTTGTTTTTGCGCTCTCTCGCTTGAACTCAAGCGTAGTCAATGCACGTGTTACGGCTTCTGGTAGCACTGAACTGAATTTTGCGTGTGGATTAGCTGTCCCTATTACTTAGTCTCTCTCACCATCAGTCGAATCCACTCCGACTTCTGAAGTGCGTGTAATTTCGACCCCCAAGTCAAGGATGAGAAGTCAACATTTTAGTCCAATTGACCGGTATAAGGGTTGTTGTTTGTCCATCAAGAATGATGATGACCATTCATTTCATCCAGTGGGGTTAAATGTATGGAGCCGTGAGTTCTGAGATGGCTGAAAAGGCCTATTTTGGCTCGAAATGTTCTTTGACAATGTGGGCAAAGAATGCTTGACATTCCAAGAGGATGATATCCTGCAGTGGTATTTCTGTCCAGCCTTTTCTTCACAGCTCTTGCAGTCCTGGTTGCCTCACAAGTGACTGCACCCTTATGTAATGATGTACACCATGAATTACGGTCTTTATCAGCAGTCTCCCAGGTGTCAGGATGAACTCCAAAAGCTTTCAGTGAGACTTTCAGAGTGTCTTTAAAGCGTTTCCTCTGGCCGCCTTGGGAGCGCTTACCACAACGCAGCTCGCCGTAAAAGATTTTTTTAGGGAGCCTGTGATCTGGCATACGAGTTAAGTGACCAGCCCAGCGAATCTGATTTTTCATTAGTAGAGTGTGGATACTGGGCATGGATGCTCTTTCTAGAACTTCAGTGTGTGGGATCTTGTCTTTCCATTTAATCTTCAATAGTTTCCTAAAGCAGACTGTGTGTAAGTGGTTTAATTTCCTAGAATGTCGCTGATAAACAGTCCATGTTTCACAAACATATAGCAGTGTGTATAATGCAACTGCTTTATAGACTTTCAACTTTGTTTGCAGGCTTATTCCAGTTCTGTCCCATACATTCTTGTACAGTCTGCCAAAGGCCGCGCTGGCCTTGGAGATTCTTGCATTCACTTCATCATCAATTGTGGCAGCTTGTGACACAGTGCTACCAAGATAGGTGAATTTGTCCACAACACTTAGTCTATGACCGTTCACCTTGATATTTGGCACGGTATAAGGGTTAAACCCTTTACATCGGCATCAGCATACCGGAAGTTTAGGAGCGAGTGCTCTTACCCATTCGGCCATGCTGACCTCCATAGCAAACTAGCCATAACTAAGAAGAAAATTACCTCTTTTAAACATTCTTAAACAGCTGGATTTGTACAACTGTTTTAGGACAAACATAACATCTGAGGTTGTAGAGGTTCGAATATACAACTGTCCTGGAACAAACATAACATCTGAGGTTGTTGAGGTTTGAACAATAATGAAATGCTTCTGACTTCATGGATTGAAAGTCAATCGTTCAGGCAATGTCATGCCCAAACAGAACACCACCACTATGCAATACAAGCACAACAGTCGAAGGCTGTTCACGACGACCAAGCTTAGCCCTGCAGTGTATTCCACCCCACAGTGATATTATATGAATGAATAGATAGGTGAGCTTGACAAGCATTTAGTAAATCTCCAACAGCTCCGTCTATATCAGAGGTTTCATGAGGCAAAATCACTCCTAAATCAATTTATAAACCATGAAAACGAATTGGATGAAATATACAGTGGAAAATACAGATGAGATGACGGCAATATAAATGTGTTAGGTCGAAAAGCGCAGACGAGAATTTTCAGATGCCACCCTTCTAGACAAACGGTTGAGGACAGGTGAAGACTTCAAGCGAACCTTTCTGTTCTTTATCCGTGCGGAATAAGGGAATCGCAACTATTGATTGCTGAATATGAGGAGGAAGAACAACTGGGAGAAATTAACCTGCAAACGTTTTGATAACTAGCAAGATTAACTGAAATATAGCAATGTGAAGACAAAGAAATAGATTCAACACAATGAACACAGAAGTCACAAGCACTGTTTGGAGCTTCCAGTCGGGTTTGTGCAAATAGAAAGAGTTCTTGTTAAATATGAAATTACCGTGGGGTAACAGATGTTCCACGTTCTAACAATACCTGTGACTATGCGTTTTAATTGTTTCAGTTGAAGTATTATTCATTTATTTATATATAACACTGCAGTATATACATGAGGTGATGCAGCAAAATATGCCAGGCAATAAATCACGTAACATAATGTTTGTGGCTTCTTTGTTTAAAATAAATAAAAAGTGGATGGCTTGGTTAGACGACATTATCAAGATAAGAGCACAGATCTGATTTGAATTTGCTGATCATGTGCAATAGCAAACGAAGACAACTACATGGCACGCAATGATGATAATGATGACCTTTCGTTTACCGGCAAAGTTAAGAGTTTATGACATGTATTTTCTTCATATTATCTTATTCTTTCTCTATTTTCCAGCTGACGGAAGAACTGATGATCATCTTACCGCACTGGAAAATGAGCTAACGCGCCAACCACAGATTCCGGTGTCCGATCGCGAAGATGAGGACTTAAAAAGATTATGTTCTCTGCAAAATAAACTGACCCAGGTACTGCAACTTGCTGTCCGTGTGTTAGCTGTCCAGTGGAGTCTGTCTGTGGTTTTATAAATAGGCTACCTGGATTTCAGTGTAGTATGTCTGTGGTTTTACATACGCTACTTGGATTTCAGTGTAGTATGTCTGTGGTTTTATAATACGCTACCTGGATTTCAGTGTAGTATGTCTGTGGTTTTACATACGCTACTTGGATTTCAGTGTAGTATGTCTGTGGTTTTATACATACGGCTACCTGGATTTCAGTGTAGTATGTCTGTGGTTTTACATACGCTACTTGGATTTCAGTGTAGTATGTCTGTGGTTTTACATACGCTACTTGGATTTCAGTGTAGTATGTCTGTGGTTTTACATACGCTACTTGGATTTCAGTGTAGTATGTCTGTGGTTTTATAAATAGGCTACCTGGATTTCAGTGTAGTATGTCTGTGGTTTTACATACGCTACTTGGATTTCAGTGTAGTATGTCTGTGGTTTTACATACGCTACTTGGATTTCAGTGTAGTATGTCTGTGGTTTTATAAATAGGCTACCTGGATTTCAGTGTAGTATGTCTGTGGTTTTACATACGCTACTTGATTTCAGTGTAGTATGTCTGTGGTTTTACATACGCTACTTGGATTTCAGTGTAGTATGTCTGTGGTTTTATAAATAGGCTACCTGGATTTCAGTGTAGTATGTCTGTGGTTTTACATACGCTACTTGGATTTCAGTGTAGTATGTCTGTGGTTTTATAAATAGGCTACCTGGATTTCAGTGTAGATGTCTGTGGTTTTACATACGCTTACTGGGATTTCAGTGTAGTATGTCTGTGGTTTTACATACGCTACTGGATTTCAGTGTAGTATGTCTGTAGGTTTATAAATAGGCTACCTGGATTTCAGTGTAGTATGTCTGTGGTTTTTACATACGCTACCTGGATTTCAGTGTAGTATGTCTGTGGTTTTATAAATAGGCTACCTGGATTTCAGTGTAGTATGTCTGTGGTTTTACATACGCTACTTGGATTTCAGTGTAGTATGTCTGTGGTTTTATAAATAGGCTACCTGGATTTCAGTGTAGTATGTTCTGTGGTTTTACATACGCTACTTGGATTTCAGTGTAAGTATATGTCTGTGGTTTTATAAATAGGCTACCTGATTTCAGTGTAGTATGTCTGTGGTTTTACATACGCTACTTGGATTTCAGTGTAGTATGTCTGTGGTTTTATAAATAGGCTACCTGGATTTCAGTGTAGTATGTCTGTGGTTTTACATACGCTACTTGGATTTCAGTGTAGTATGTCTGTGGTTTTATAAATAGGCTACCTGGATTTCAGTGTAGTATGTCTGTGGTTTTACATACGCTACTTGGATTTCATTGGAGGTTGTCTGTGGTTTTATACATAGATTACCCTGATTTTAGTCAGTCTGTCTATTGTTTTTATATATGCTACCCACATTTCAGTGAAGTCTTGGATTTCAATAGAGTTTGTCTGTGGTTTTATACATAGGCTGCCCTGATTTTAGTCAGTCTGTCTATGATTTTATATAGGCTACCTAGATTTCAATGGAGTCTGTCTGTAGTTTTACACAGGCTACCTGGATTCCATTGGAGTCTGTATGTGGTTTGACAAAGGCTACCTGGATTTCAGTGGAGTCTTATGTGGTTTTACATAGGCTACCTGAATTTCCGTGGATCCTGTTGTTTTATACATATACATAGGCTACCTGGATTTCAGTGGAGTCTGTGGGTTTATACACATATATAAGCTACCTGAATTTCAGTGGCGTCTGTTGTTTTATACATATACATAGGCTACCTGGATTCAAGTGTCGTCTATTGTTTTATACATATATATAGGCTCGATTCAGAGATTAACAATGTGTTCTGTGCGTGTTTCTTAACATCATTTTGTTCAAGTAAGGATGAACCTACGACAGGTCCAGCAAATCGGTAGGGAATTTATTTGTTCAAGAACTATTGCTCGAGAATTATGGAGGAAATTGAAAGAAAAACGCAGCTCTATCCGCGTTCACGCCGGAAACGACACACCGAAGCGACACAACAACAAGCGACTAACGACGACTACTGCTAAATTTCGACATACTTCAAATAGAAAGGAGATTCTTGCAGCTTGGAATGTTACAGGTCTAGGACATAAGGAACCAGCTCTCGTAGAGTTCATGAAACAATCAAATATTCAATTATTAGGACTCGCAGACACTAGGAAGAAGGGGCAGAACACGAAGGTTACGTTATTATATGGAGTGGCGTCGATCAGCGAGCTACAGCTAAACATGGAGTGGGTATTTTGTTACATCCTGTCGTGTCCTCCTTTACAGTGTCGTCCCTGGAGTGAAGAGAGTCGACACTCACATTATAATATTTTTTTTTTTTTTTTTCTCAATATTCTGGAGAATCCACCAGCTTCCGTCCAACACACTCCATCAGCCTATGGACACCTTTTCCTATCACTCCCTCACTGTCGTACTATGCCCCCTCTCATACTTCCCGACGCAACATACTACAACAACACTTGCTTCTAGAAATTAATAAAGATTAATTTATTAAAAGAAAAGTGTAACGTATATGAGACGTGTATGCGAAGAAAATGTGTGACGTGTTCTATAAAGTGTGTAGAATCGGACTCTCAGACCACAACCCAGTCAGCTAATCCCAGCAAGGATAGACCACAGCACGTTACGTCAGAACATGTACATCTCACCCAGTGCCGAAACCATCCTGCTGGATACTGATTTGCCTCTGTAGACCTCTGGTAATCCCATTTCATGATATTCCGAAATAGACACCGGTGGTATTAACAGTTAATCATGGACCGGTTGCACCCTACACAATGTCCGTTCCTATCGTTCCTTAAAAAAAAAACTGCACAAGTCCTTTGTAGTGTGTACACAGTCATTAATGTTAATTGTTAATGTGATTGATCCTCACTCGTGTCTATCTAGCCTCACGTATCATGTCTTGTGTTCTATTACACGAGATTATATCACACTAGGTAACTATTATAATTAATGTTCTCAGTTCGTTACTACTGTCTGATGCTGTGTGGTGCATCAGTAATCATCACCCTCTTTGGTGAATCAACTTCCTTCTAGCTTTAGTTACGTTCTGTATGCAACTTTATTGATTGTTGAACTGGTGTTCTTCCGAATGGGATTTGATTCTTTCCCAAAAACTTGTTTAGTTTCCTTGGATCTGGTAGGGAACCTAGGATAGAAACAACACATCTGGTGATAGTACTAGTCACTGATCCTTTCGGCTGAGTGTAAGCCTATCGCCTTGCTTAATGATCTTTAGCTAACTAGACTTAGTCATAGAGCAGATTAGCTACATACCTAGAGCCGAATCAGGCTATGACAAAGAAAGACCCATACAGAGTGCAAAACCCCAGCGGGCAAGTTCCCCGTCTCCCAATTATCTATCAGTACTCTATTCTTACAGCGAAAATGGAGAACCAATAAGTGAACAAAAACAGATCCTAATAAGATGGAAGCAGTATTTCGAACAACTTCTCAACATCCCATCAGATGTCACAGGAATTCAAGAGACCTACACAGATGTCACCGAGGAACTAGAACCAGACATACTAAAAGAAGAAATTATAGAAGCCATCAGATTAGCCCCATTAAACAAATCACCAGGACAGGATGAAATACCAAATGAACTAATTAAAGCAGCAAGGGAAGTAGGAACAGCTTGGCTACATAGACTATTCAACCATGTTTTGGGTAGAACAACAGACACCACAAGACTGGGGAAAATTATAATAGGTTATACCTTACAGCACTGCAGTTTACACTAAATTACATCTAATGGTAGCCATACAGGCTCGTGTAAACTAAATCAAATATCTCCTTCACACGTTAGATGTTCTAACTCCTGCAGTGACAAGCATGTCTGCCTAAATCCACATTTTCAAGTTCCCCTAGTTGGTCCCAACTCGGGTTTATATGGCAAACTACCCAAGTTGGCCACGTGACGTTATCCTTTATGCCCCCACACAGGTGGCACATTGGCAGATCATCCCCTGTCAGGGATCCATCCCCCCTCTGGCTCCCTCAATGTTAGATTTGTCATCACTGGTTTAGACATCCAAAACAATCTAGAGAGTTACTGTCGAGTTCCAACAAAGAGTTTCGATACCAAGCTGCCAATCATGGTTTTCCAAACAAGCTTACATTGTGCACGTGACGTTGTTCAGGTCCGGCAGGTGTTCCACTGTTTTCAATAACAAGCCCTCAACTTTCTGTCATGTGGTGACAGTTAAACCTCCATTCCGTCTGATGTCCGGAACTATAGATGACAAACGGAACCATTCCATATCCTGAGCGGGCAATTATATGTGATTTTAACTGTTATGAACTGCCAACGCGTTGTATCCCTTCCTTCTCACTCACCACCAAATGTGTATATGGGCTGACCCGATGTAACCCGTGCAGCTGTGTTTACTCTGTTAGTACGACTGTTGTGGCCTAGAAAATATACGCCAAGCAAACGTCGGTATTATTATCTGGTTAACTCATGGCGATCTCGTGACACATCCAGACAAAGCGAAAGCTATTATCAACACTAAATTTATATCAGAAAGGATAATACTAGTACAGATCAAAGAAGGAAATAGAACAACAACTTTTATACAAACATACGCCCCATGTAATGACACTTACAGCGACGAAGACAAAGACGAATATTTTGATAAACTTGCAGACACGTTAAATAATGTCAAGGAGACAGATGAACTAGTTGTGATGGGTGATTTTAACGGACGAATACGCACACGAAGAACACCGTGGGAGGATTGCATGGGGCCATTCAGCGACACAGAGACTGATTGTAACAGCAATGGTCAACATCTACTCAACATATGTTCGGAACATGGACTAATAATAGCAAATAGTTTTTTTCAACATCGTCGTAGCTACACCAAAACCTGGTATAAATGGAATGACTTAGACCAAGCATCTCAAATTGACTTTATTCTAATTAGGAAATCAGACAGAAGGCTACTATTAGATTCAAGAGCACTCCCAAATACAGATGTTGATACTGATCACAAACCAGTCATAATTAAAAAGATTTCACCACACAGGAAAATAAGAAACAAAAAGGTAACAACACATGTCATCAATTATAGGAGGCTGCAGGAAAATACGGTCAAAGACGAATTCAATCAAGAAATCCAAAACCTACATAAGAACATCCCTGATGACCACTCAAGCGTAGATAAGGAATGGACATGTTTCAAGGCTGCCATGCTCGACACACTGAAAAATAAATGTGGAACAAAGAAAGTAGGGCAGGACAAAAGATTAAGAACAGCCTGGTGGAACAACGAAGTTAAAGATAGCATACTCAAAAAGAAGGTAGCATTCAAAAAGTGGATCACAACTAAATCTGAACAGGACTATATTACTTATAGAATAGCACGACGTAATGCCAAACGAACAATTAGAGCATCTAGAGATGAATCCTGGAGAATATACGGTGAACAGATGGCGACCCTTAGCAAAGACTGCCCAAGAGAATTTTATAAACGTGTCACCGCAATGAGAAACAGAGATGCATCTTACAACCCAACCACCATCATAAACAGCAAAAGAGGTATACCGATATTTAATCCACAACAAAGACTAGCAAGGTGGGCAGAATACTTTCAAGAACTACTTAACCCCACACATAACATAGAAAACCTCACTTTTGTGCCTAAATGCCAGGGACAGTAAGAACCACATTTCATACCTGCAGAAGTCAAAGCAGTTATACAGAAAAGTCCTAAAAACAAATCACCAGGTCCAGATGGAATAACCACAGAAGCTATTCAGGCCTGTGGGGAAACAGGAGTTAAATGGCTGACAAGACTTTTTAACATAGCATGGGAAGAAAGAAAAGTCCCAGATGATTGGCAACAGGCAATAATAGTACCAATATGGAAAAAGAAAGGAAATACGAGAGAGTGCGAAACATACAGAGGTATATCACTCCTGAGCCATATAGGGAAAATGTATGCAAAACTTTGGAACAAAGAGCTAGACCAATAGTTGAACAACAGTTAAGCAAAGCACAATTCGGTTTTCAGAAAGGTAAAAGTTGCACTGATGCATTATTTACACTTAGACAAATTTGTGGAAAAAACTATCGAATATAGTGACCAGCAGAATATTGTGTTTGTGGATCAGGAAAAGGCTTTCGATAGAGTAGACAGATACAAATTATGGACCATTCTTGAAGACTATGGGATAGAAGGGCAACTGCTAGAAAACATCATAGCCATATACCACTCGAGCCAAAGTGCAGTAAGAACACAAGAAGGTATATCAAATATGTTCACAGTCAAAACAGGAGTGAGACAGGGATGTGTGCTCTCTCCCCTGCTATTCAATATCTACATGGACAGAATTTCCAAAGAAGCAAGTCTCGACAGAACAGATTAGAAAATTTAGAACTCTTTACTCCAGATGAAACAACTGACCCACAGGGAATAAATGAACTTCTATTTGCAGACGATCAGTGCCTGTTTTACAGCAACGAGGGCAGACTACAAAATCATATAACTAATCTGAGTTCAACCTGCAGCAGATACAATATGAGTATAAACACAGCCAAAACCGAAGTAATGCAAGTTAGCAGATCGCCAGGCCCACTAAGTATACAGATAAATAACACACCTCTGAAACAAGTTAAAGAATTCAAATACCTTGGAAGTATGATCACAGAAGATGGCAGATTGGACAGAGAAATTGAAATCAGATGTCAAAAAGCTAGTGCACTTACATATCAACTATCACCCTTACTGAAGCATCCAAACATACCCATGTCCGCAAAACGACAGATAATAAACAGCATATTCACACCAACCCTATGCTATCAATCTCAAACCTGGACTTTATCCAAATTACACCTTCGCAAAATCAACACCTGCGAAATGAGATGCCTGAGGAGAGCTGCCAACTTAACAATCCGAGACCGAGTAAGAAATGCTACTATCCGACAGACTGTGGGATCAACACCTTGTGCCACATTTATTGAAAGACAGAAGATCAAGTGGTTTGACCATGTCGTTAGAATGCAACATCAGCAACTACCATCACTGGCCTTACACCAAAGATCATCTGCGACGAGACCACGAGGACGTCCAAGAAGAAAATGGATTGACGACATCAGAGACATTGTACAACCACACGGAATGACACTATCCAGTGCCGTCCACCGGGCGCTGGAACGCAAATTATTCCTCCCCACGACGCTTGACGGCAGAAGTGGAAGGTGATGATGATGATGATAGGCTACCTGGGTTTTAGTTGAGTATGTGGATTTATACATATACAGAAGTTACATGAATTTCAATGGAGTCTGTGGTGTTATGTTGTTTGTCCATCAAGAATGATGATGACCATTTATTTCATCCAGTGGAGTTGAAAGTATGGAGCCGTGAGTTCTAAGATGGCTGATAAGGCCTATTTTGGCTCGAATTGTTCTTTGACAATGTGGACAAAGAATGCTTGACGTTTCTGGAGGAGGATTTTCTGCAGTGGTTTTTCTGTTCTGTCTTTTCTTCACAGCTCTTGCAGTCCTGGTTGCCTCACAAGTGACTGCACCCTTGCGTAATGATGCACGCCATAGATTTCGGTCTCTGGCTGCAGCCTCCCAGGTGTCATGATGAATTCCAAAAGCATTAAGTGAGATTTTCAGTGTCTTTATAGCGTTTCCTCTGGCCGCCTTGGGAGCGTTTACCACAACGCAACTCGCCGTAAAACATTCGTTTAGGAAGCCTGTGATCTGGCATGCGAGTCAAGTGACCAACCCAGCGAATCTGATTCTTCATTAGTAGAGTGTGGATGCTGGGCATGGACGCTCTTTCTAGGACTTCTGTGTTTGGGATCTTGTCTTGCCATTTAATCTTCAGTAACTTCCTAAGGCAGACTGTGTGGAAGTGGTTTAATTTCCTAGCGTGTCGCTGATAAACAGTCCAGGTTTCACAAGCATATAGCAGTGTGGATAATACAACTGCTTTGTAGACTTTCAGCTTTGTTTGCAGGCTTATTCCATTTCTGTCCCATACATTCTTGTACAGTCTGCCAAAGGCCGCGCTGGCCTTGGAGATTCTTGCATTCACTTCGTCATCAATTGTGGCAGCTTGTGACACAGTGCTGCCAAGATAGGTGAATTTGTCCACAACACTTAGACTATGACCATTCACTTTGATATTCGGCACAGTGTGATTATTCCCTGGAGCTGGCTGGTACATAACTACAGTCTTCTCCAAATTGATATTGAGCCCAAAGTTGGCACAGGCATGTGAGAAAGCTGAAACATTATGTTTCATGTCCGCCTCTGAGTTGGCATATAGAGCGCAATCATCAGCAAACAGGAGCTCTCTGACGGTGTCGCTGTCAATGTTGGTTTTAGCTCTCAGCCTTCTGAGATTGAATAACTTTCCATCCATGCGGTAGCTGATGTCTATTCTAATGTCGTTGTTCTCGAAGGCATTCGTCAACATAGCTGAAAACATGAGGCTGAACAGTGTTGGTGCCAGGACACATCCTTGTTTCACTCCACTGGTGACAGGAAAGGGCTCAGACAGTTCACCATTTTCCTGTACTCTTGCCTGCCTGCATGCCATCATGAAATAGCCTCACTATTTGGACAAACTTTCGTGGACAGCCATATTTTGCCATAATCTTCCACAGTCCTTCTCTGCTGACTGTATCAAAAGCCTTGGTAAGGTCAATGAAAGTGGAGAACATTTCAGAGTTCTGTTCCTGACATTTCTCTAGCAGCTGCTTTGCAGCGAAAATCATGTCATCAGTTCCACGTTCTTTTCTGAAGCCACACTGGCTCTCGGGAAGAAGACCTTGATAGAGATGGGCCGTGAGGCGATTGAGAAGAATTCTGGCGAGTATCTTCCCAGCAATTGAAAGCAAGGAGATGCCTCGGTGGTTGTTACAGGATTGGCGGTTGCCTTTTACGTTTGTAAAGGTGGACTATTGACGCGTCCTTGAAATCTTGTGGCATGGTCTCGTTCACCCATATGTTTGCAAAGACTTGGTGAAGCTGCTCTGTTAGGACCGGCCCACCTGCCTTGTATATCTCTGCCTGGATGGAGTCCGGACCAGGTGCCTTGCCGCTGGAGAGTTGCTGGATGGCTTTGTTTACTTCCACTATGGTTGGCAGGTCATCAAGTGTATCATTGATGGGAACTTGAGGAAGGCAGTTGATGGTTTCATCATCGAAGAAGGAAGTTGCATTTAAGATGTTGCTGAAATGTTCTGCCCAGCGCTGAAGGATGTCTTTCTTATCGGTGACCAATGTTCCCCCATCTGCACTGAGGAGGGGAGCTGTGCCTGGTGATGTAGGACCATAGACCGCTTTCAGTGAGTCGTAGAAGTTTTTCATATCATGTCTGTCAGCAAAGCCCTTGAATTTCATCAGCTTTGCTGCTCAGCCAGGAGTCCCGCATGTGCCGAAGTTTCTGCTGCACTACTCTCTGAATGTTCTTGAAGGCATCTTTTTTTTATGTTGACTTCGGGTCATTCAAATGTGACTTGAGGAGAAGATGTTTCTCGGCCAGCAATTGGTTGATGTCTTCGGAATTTTCATCAAACCAATCTTTATGCTTTCTGGGGGTTGGACCTAGGATTTCCATAGCAGTGTTGTAAATTATGTCTTTTAGGGCTCTCCACTCTGTTTCTGTATCCTGTTTAGCTGCAGCGTTGGGCTCGAGGCGGTCTTCCAGCATATGTCCAAACGACAGCTGCATTTTCTTGCTGTTTAGGCGGGTGACATTTATTTATTTATTTATTTTTTTGCATTTTCACCCCTTGAGGACGCCGTGGTGGTTTGATGTGAATGTTTATTTTCGAGATAATGAGACTGGTCTGTCCAACATTCGGCACCACACATGGATTGTGTCCCCCGAACGTCTTGTCTGTCACTCCTCCTGACGATGACATAGTCAATGAGGTGCCAGTGTTTCGATCGAGGGTGCATCCACGATGTCCTATTTCTCATGGGGAGACGGAAAATTGTGTTGGTAATCAGGAGATCGTGTTCGGCACATATCTGAAGAAGGAGGAGTCCATTGCTGTTACAATTTCCGACTCCGTGCTTTCCAATAATGCCACTCCAAGAGGTGGTGTCCGTGCCTACTCTGGCATTGAAATCCCCAAGGAGTATAAGTTTGTCTCCTTTGGGAACAGATGTTAATACATTGTGCAGGTCCTCATAGAACTTGTTCTTGACATCATCTTCATTGGTCATAGTTGGTGCGTAGACACTCACAATGGTTGCATGCTTCCTTCCATTCAGCAGGGGCAATTTAATGGTCATGAGCCTGTCGTTTATAGCCTTTGGAAATCCAGCTAGTTTGCCGACCAGGGCCGACTTAATGGCAAATCCCACACCGGATTGGCGTCTTTCCTCGCTTTTCCTTCCACTCCAGAAAAATGTGTAGCCGGCACCTATTTCACAGATTTGGCCTTCTTCTGCAAGTCGTGTCTCGCTCAAGGCTGCAATGTCGATGTTGTACCTGCCCAGCTCTCTCCCAATCAGTGCTGTTCGTCTCTCTGGACCCGATGCGCCATCTCTGTCAAGTAGGGTGCGTACATTCCAAGTTCCGATTGTTAAGGGAATATGGTTTGCTCTTTTAGCTTAACCTGTTTTTTCTTTGTTTGTATGTCGACCGCAGTTTAGGGTACCCACCAACTGCGGCTAGCTGGTTAGGTAGTGATGGAGCAGACAATGTTTAGGGCACCTTTTCTAGCCCCTTCCTCATGCTATGGAGGTGAGCAGTGTTTTCCTATAGAGGGCTGCTCAGTCGCTCAGGGGGCTGCGGAATCCAACTGCTGCTCCGGTCAGTAGAAGACGACCATATGGCCTGAGCCGACTGTGTGCAGGTCTGCGACTACGGCTGCCAGCGTACCCACGCCTGCCGCTTCGCCGCTCGCCCATCGCCACAGGGCTTGAAGGTGATATATGACGTTGGATGAAGAATGACTTGCGCGATGAATTGGATTAAAGTGAGGAAGAGTTGCGCAATTCGTCGACCTCACTCTCTCGCCTGAGTCCATCTGAGTCCAGTGGCAAGACAAGTCAAGACGACTGGAGACGAATACAGGTGCAGTGGATAACCAGGGCGCTCTACGTGCCTTGCCGTGCTCATTACGATCCACAACGCTTTGCAGGTAAACGGCGTCTTGCCCATTGAATCAGGAATGATTTCTTCCGCGCAGCCTGTCGGATCCTGTCTTCACATGCTGGGTAGGCATACCCTAGTTCACCGCTTGGTTTGACACCAAATCGGCTACCCGTGCCTGGTTAGCCAGCCTCTCACAGCTGTTGCCCGGGGGTGGCCGCTGTCGCTTGTCACTCGTCGCTGTCACTCGTGGTTTTATACACATATAGAGGCTACCTGGATTTCAGTGGAGTCTGTTGTTTTATACATATACATAGGTTACCTGGATTTCAGTGGAGTCTGTGGTTATATACACATATATAGGCTACCTGGATTTCAGTGGAGTCTGTGGTTATATACACATATATAGGCTACCTGGATTGCACGGTGGCGTAGTGGCTTGTCACTCGTCTTTCAGCCCCGGGGTCATGGATTCGATCAGCATCGGGACCAACTTTACAAATAATCCGGGCTAGCAGATCAACCCAGCCTACAATGGCTACCAGGAAATGCCTGGGGAAGTAACGGCGCCGGCCAGAGACTGACCACACCACCCGCCGTGTGTCGATTGGTCTATAGCGTCACGTGTCTATCACCGTGTGTCCAATCCACTGTAAGGCGTGCCAATGGATCCATTTTGTCCCAATGTCCTAGGGTAGAGGACAGTCCCACTACCAGCGCGTCCACTGGGTGGCAGCTGGTGGAGTGGCCTCTAAACATACAGATTGGCCGCGAGTACGTTGAATGCGCAGCTGTTGAACACCACTGACAGTGGTCATTGGGAGAAGTCGGGTTAGTTGGTAGAGCGGCCAGTTGTATAAAATACCTCAAAACTGTGACATGTAGAACACTACCTACTATCGTGCACATTCTATGACCATGAACGTAGGGATCTAGTAGAATACCTCCAAACAAGAAATACGACGATGACGATGAGGGTGAAAGCCGTGAAAGGTGAAAGGCAACAAAATAATTCATTTCAAGAACAGCAAAAGAAATATAACCAATATAAAATTAAGTCTACAGCAAAAGAAAATAAGAAATTGAAAGGATGAGAGAAATCTACCTACACGAAAACATTACAATAGGGAACACAGAGAGGTGCTGAAAACTCTCCAACAGTGGACAAAAGAGAGACAAAAGGACACTATCCGACGAGGGAGACGAGGAGAAGTGTGGAAACCGCCCCACCGATGTAAAAGAGGGACGTACATGATACCCCTCAGACTCTGGACAAGAAGAAACGATAGGGAACCTCTCCAACGTTGGGCAAGAGGGACGCGCAGGAAATCCCTCCGACGAACGAACGATTGAACGAACTTTATTTTCGAAAGGTAACACATTGGGCACGCAGGCCTGTTTTACATTCGGCCCTTCCAATCACTCATCTTTCGTTCATCAGTGCATAGTGCATTCACATAGGAAAAAAACATTGTCACATGAATGTTGTAAGCATAAACAATGCATGTTACCATGTTATGAGACAAATCCCCCACCACCCACCCATCCTCTATCCATCCGCGTGTCCCCCACACACACATCCACCACCCAACCACACACATATCCATAGGCACATACATGACCCCATCCATCCACCAATCCCCCAACCCACACATCCCAAACAGACCCCCACATACATCATCTCCCTACCCACACACACACACATCTCCCACCCACCACACATCTCCCACCCACCACACATCCACCACCACACATCCCCCATCCACCCACACACCCAGGCACACATGCATGCAACCACCCATTCATACCTACCCACCCATCCCCCACCGTCACACATCTCCCCACCCACACGCACACTCCTCCACCCATCCCATAACCTACCAACACTCACCCACCCACATATCCTCCACCACCCATCCCACACACCCCCAAACACTCAGCCAAACACACATCCCCCAACCACATTTCCAACACCCACACACACATATTCCCGCCAACTCACATATCCTGCACTTACCCACACACAAAACCCGCACCTACCCACACAAATCCCCCACTTGCACACATATCACCCACCACACAATCTCCCCCATCCACACATCCGCACCCACACACACACATCCCCTCCCACCCCAACCTACACACACTCACCCTCCCACACATCGTCCACCCACCCACTCGCCAACCATCCCACCCCGATCTCCAAACCCCAATCACACATCCCTTAATTACACATCTCACCAACCACACACACACACACACACACACACACACACACATCTCTCCACCCATACACACATTTTCACCAATCACCACATTCCTCATCCAAAAACACACCAACCACCCACACACACCCCCACCCACGCACACACATCCGCCTTCCCACCCACACACACAACCTCCACCCATACACTCATCTCTCACACACATTCACCCACTCACGTATTCATCCATCAACCACTCACACCCACATATCACCCACCCACCCATCAATACATGCATCTCTTATCTACCCTCCCACCCACACACACCCCAACCACCCAGCAAAACACACATCCCCCATCCTCACATACATCCTTCATCCACCTGCACATCCCACACCTCCCCCATCCCACACCCCACCCCACCCATAAACGCATCCCCCCACACACACATCCCCTCACATGCATTCCCCATACATTCCTCTGACGTTGAAGATGAGAAGACCGAAGCTGGACAAGAGTTGATGGTAGGAAACCTCCCCAGCTGGACAAAAGGAGGCAGTAGGAAACATCCCGACGCTGGACAAGAGGAGACGGTATGAAACCTTCCCAATGATGGATAAGATAGACGCAATCATCCCTCCCCTACGCTGGACGAAGACCTCCGTGAACCAAGTTCCAAGAAAACATACGATAAAAGGCTAGGCCTTTTCAGGGTTAGCCCAAGAAAACAAACATAGACGTCAAAAGGCTGGCCCTTCGCTCAACGCAAGAAAAACCAAGCACACAGGGTCAAGAGAGAGCGAGAACTCAAGAAAACGCCAAACGAGAGGGTGGGGAAAGCAGGTTCATCTAATAACAACGGCAGAAGCAGCGAGGATGGCATCAGCGAATTAAGAAACGGGGTGACTCGGCCAGACATTTATCAACAGAAGTCGTCGAATGCGCAAAAGACTAGAACAATCTATATCGTGCTGTGAACCACCACAACTATAACCAACGCCACTGAGGCTGGTTGAATGAGGTGGAGAGATTTTATTTTTTTAGTCTACAAATCGGAATCAGAAATCGGAATCGGTGACATGGCCATCGACGGGTTAAAGGCGTCAAACAGAACATCCCTCTCCTGCTACTTTGCGAGGTCTGACTTTTCAAACAAAGACTTTGTAGTCCAACCATACGCAAACCGATGAAAGGCAAGGGGAAACACAGTTGTACTAGGGGGTTTCAAATGAAAACCTTGAATGTTTATTTGTTTTGTTGTTTTGGGTGAATGTATTCTGAAATAGTAAAGAACACATGTATCAGTTTTTCGATGTAGACACCACTGCGTTCAATGCAAGTCCTCCAGCGCCGATAAAGTGCTTGGATTCCTGTAGAAAACGTTCCTCTTAGTCTCGTATATAACCACTCATGCACCACATTCTGTACCTTTTCATTGGAAGAAAAGTCTTTCTTCGCAATAACTCTTTGAGTTGTCCAAATAGGTTGAAATCACTTTTGGTTATTTGTGGCGAGTACGGCGGATGTGGCACACGCTGAAAGTGGAGGTCTTAGATGGCTTCAACTGTTGCACGGGTAGTATGGGGTCGAATATTGTCATAATGCAAACGGAAACATTTTCTCAGAATTTCACGCCGTTTGGATTTTATTGCGGGTCGATGTTGATTCCTGAGAAGATCTGTATACGTAAAGTTTCCCTCTTGGCATTTAGTTCTCTAAAATAACCCCTCGTTCATCCCAAAAAGACAGTCAGCATAACCTTCCCTGCATATGGCTGAGTGCGAAACTTCTTTGTTTTAGGTGAGGCGGGATGGAGTCATTCCTTGCTCGCTCTCTTCGTTTCCAACTCGTGGTAGTGAACCCAGGTTTCATCTCCAGTAACAATTCTTGATGGGAAACCATCACCTTCTGCTTCAAAACACTGCGAAAGTTCTTGTTAAGCATCAATGCGTCGTTGTTTCAGTTTTGGAGTTAGCTGCCGGGGCACCCACCTTGTAGACACAATGCGGTACTGGAGCACATTATGGATGATGTGGTGTGCTGAACCTTGACCAATGTCAAGAAGTGCTGCAATGTCACTCACAATCAATTGACGGTTTTCTTATACGAGGCCTTCAACGGCTACAACCGACTCTGGGGTCACTACTCGGTGTGCCTCATCTGGTCGTGAACAGTCTGTCTCAGAAATCACTCCGTTATGAAACTTCCTACTCCACTCATACACTTCCTGGACTGACTGGCATGTACCACCATGCTGGACCTTCATTCGTCGATGAATTTCTACAGACTACACCCCTTCACTGATTTTTAAAATAAACACACCAGATAACACAACTCTGCTCCTCTTTAGTGCGTGTCAAAATTGGGGCGGCTATCTTTAGACTACCCATATGACGTCACCGTGTTCGTCTGCACCGTGATGTCACGTGCTGAACACACTTGGCATCTCTAACAACAATATTGACAGGTTACAAGCATGGTTATTGTAATTTGCAACCCACTTTTAAAGTTTACATTTGCATCACGCTAATCTCCTTTTGCCTTTTCAGAAAAAGTCCGATCGCAGATTGACATGCAGCTACAAAGCAGCCATCCTGCCCTACTACAGATTCAAGCAGGAGCTGGTGTCTGTGTCACCATATGTGGCTCTCTTCTACGAAGTTATCGCAAACCGGGAAATAGACGAGTTCATTCGTATTGCACGACAAAATGTAAGTTATTTTTCATATTGTTCAGATTGCATACACACTTAAACTTTACAACAGCTTCACTGAGAGAATGTTTGTTTAGCTTAGAGCCTGTAATATGGCCTCCTCAGAATGTGCTAATTGTAGCGATCAAACATAACCTTTCAATTAAAATGTGAAAACAATCACATTGGATCTTTAGCCGAGCCTGATTTATGTGTTCAGAACAGCTGCCGTTTTCACATAATAAGCAGTAGAAATGGGTGAAGCCAGACAAGAGCGCTATGCAAAGAGACAAGGAATAATAGAAAACCAATAAAGAACTGGTATCATCGTCCGCTACACGCTGAGGAAGATATACAGGAGGGAATCCGAGTACTTGTGGACTCAATGGTCCGATGTATAGTGAGGAAAATCTGACGAATAACTAACGAACCAACTAATTACTGGCACTGGCATCTTGCCAAGTTGACAGATGATAGAGTGTTACATTGTGCTTCAAGCAAGGCATAATAACACATTGCGGGAACCAGGGATGGAGTTATACCTCTCTATAGCACAACGTCTGGGCTGAAATGTAGAGACCATGTGTTACCCTTGCAGCATGATCTATCTATCTCTCGGCCTGCCTAGTTTACTCCAGATGAATTGTAACACCAATGCATCTGGAACGAGACGAGCTGCAGAAGCTGCAGGTTCAGCAAAGCAATGCTCTAACTGACCGCCTGTCGGAGTTCCATCTTAGACCAGTTGCCGATTTAGTCTTTAAGTTGCATTTCCTGGCACAAGGATAAAGCTTATTTCGGAACCGCAATGACGAAATTTAAAATGCCACAAACACGCATGTGATGTCTTGTTTGTGTAAAAAACAATTTAGGGGAACTTCTCAAAAGACGTCAGGCGCTTGCCACAACAACTGAGAAGCACTTAAAAAGGTTTCACGGATGGTGTTGTCACTTTAGTTTTAAAGAGATATTCATATCTCTTTGTTTACATAACTGCAGTTTACATGCTTGTATTGCAGTCATCTCTGCAATCTCATTTGGTGATGTGTGATAAACAACACATTGACAGTAAAACATGTGATAGTGTGATGTGTTATTTCAGCGGCAGGGAACCATTCATCAACAGGTGCCATGCCGATAAGCGTGGGGTCATGCTTCGCCATCTCACACGATTACCAGAGTCGTGGATGACGAAAAAGGATGTTCTAGTCATCTGTAAAGAAGGTAGTTTGCCATTGCTTTCCTTCTTAACAGTGACCGTATTGGTCGATGACGGTAGCCATTATCTCCAACAAGAGATCATCTACCTACCCTCGTGAAATTGGAGACCATAACCAACTATATCACCTGCACGTATGGCTTCAAGCCACCCTGATCGGGGGATAAACATGTACTCCAACTTGCCCAAGGGTGTCCCGTCGGCTAGCGGAGGCAAGGGGGCATACTTCTCTTTTGATAGGGAGACACCCTATCCTGCCGCCCTTTCACTGCGTCGTTTTAATATATATGTATATGCTGAATTATTTATTTTGTATTCTCCTGACAGAAACAGCGAAATATGTCAGGCAATAAATTATGTAATGCATTGTTGGTGTCTTAACTATTTAAATTCACAGCGGGTTAACACTATTTTAAAATTATAGGCAGTCCTGCGGTGAGTACCATTAATTTTGCTTTGGTGCTTTACAGCTGGAAGTTGCAGAATCTCTGAGGCCAGTTCGGAGAAGATGGGTTCTGGGTTCAGAGGACTCTGTTCTCGTACTTGTTCATGTATAAGTAGCATGAAATATATATTATGAAAAACTTATTGTTAATTATTATGTATTCATAAATCTATAAGACAGGCATATTTCGTGCAGAGTCGCACGCTTCAATTAAAACATCACATAAAGGGAACATCAGTTATATCGTTTCTCCAGGGCATGCTGGAATGTTGGGAAACGGGGAGATGGACTGACTGACTAGACAGACACATACACAGGCTGCTACTGGTAGCATTACTGTTGGGACTCTTCTCTGACTGTTCAAGATGAGGACGGAGCACGTATGGGAATGTCACGAGTTGATGTGATGTCGGTTCTTGACCCAACTCAACTAAAATCCATACGACATTTATTCTAAAATAGCAGTTATGAATGACAGAATGAGGGACGGCTCTGATTTGACTATGTGTATACACTATCTCCTCAACATTTATTCTAAAAGGGCAGCTGTGTATGACAGAATGAAGGGTGGTTCTGATTTGACTATTGCATTATTGTATACACTATCTCCTCAACAGTTACTCAGAGGAACAGTCGAGAAAAGAGGCTCTGCCACTGTCAATAGTGAGAGGACTAGTGATCTGTAAGTGTGATTTGTTCTGTGTCATATGTATTTAATAAACACTCAAGCACACATAAAATTATTTTATGATGATGGTTAGTCTGTTAGTCAAAATATGATCCTCGTTTCACGTCGAACTTTCAGACCATAAGGGCTCAGATCCCCTCCTCGGTTCCTCCATCAGTGTGTAGCGACTGATGACAACATCTCTGAAGTCGGAGTGGGTTCGCTTGTTGGCGAGGAACACAGGTAAAAGGGAAAGCTAATCCACACGCAAAAACCAATCTAGTGCACTAGAAGTAGTGGCACGTACATGGACTACGCTTGAGGTCAAATCGAGCGAAGGCAACAACAACAACAACAACAACGACAACAACAACAACAACAACTGCTGATGACACCAGTTGTGTGTTGACTGGCAATTCGTTTTTGATTTCCCGCATGGCGCTCGCGTCCTTGTTTAAAGATGTGACAAAGTGATTTAGTAAACCTTTTAGTTAACTCTTTCGTCCATTGCACGGCACGTGTTGGAAACCCAGCATGCAATTGATGGAGACAGTATTTTTCACGTGTTATTTTCTTCACAAAATAGTCTCTTGTTAAAGTTTGTAGAAGCCATCATGATTTATCTACATAGGTCGACACACAACAACAATATTGTCAGGCATTATTGCAATAGTCTGGAACGACTCGGCCAGAAAGCGCTGCACAACAACAATATTGTCAGGCATTATTGCAATAGTCTGGAACGACTCGGCCAGAAAGCGCTGCACAACAACAATATTGTCAGGCATTATTGCAATAGTCTGGAACGACTCGGCCGGAAAGCACATCACAACAAGATTACCAGGCATTATTGCAAAGGAAATGTGTGCCGTTAATGTCAGTACCAAGATAGAAACTTCGGAAACAAGAACATACCTCCTCTTTCATTTTACACTGTAGACGTCCAACTGGATTTATTTATAGAAAGCAGCAGCGAATTTGAACTTGTTGGCATCTCTTAAATTTTGTCAGTTTCTAAATCTCCCTCCATGTGAAATTGAGCTTATTGCCATCTCTTAAAGATTGTCAATTTCTAAATCCTATTCGATGTGGAATTGAACTCATGACCACCGGACCAGGATACTTGTTTGTCACGGCTCGCGTGAACCCAATGCTTTTAGCTGCAGCTGAAGAACAACCCATAAAATATGAAACATTTAGATACAATAGTAATCCTTAGCGCGCACAGTCTGTTCTCTGAGCACCGATACAGGAGACCACGTAGGTCTTCGTTGCAGTCAGGTCGTAGTCCGAACTATTTCAATTCCTCGCTTTTCTGTTTACACTATTCTACCAAATGACTTTATATTGTTGGTATTGTCTAGAATGCCGGATTCTCCTT
>JACEFZ010008842.1:0-19331 GCA_014155875.1 Cepaea nemoralis
TGTGTCTTTCAAATCAAGCAGTACGTTTAGTCAAGTTAATCTTTTTTTGTGTTTATAATAAGTATTGTTGATTATTGTTCATTTCATAATGGCTGGCAGGTGTATTGTTAATGGCACATAAACAAGTGCATTTCATGATGTAAATAAAACACAATTAGCCTTTATCCTGTGTTATAAAATATGACATTAATTCCATAGATTCACTGCAAAATGAGTGGAGAGTTCTAGAACTAACATTTACTAGATCATGGCATTATAGTCAAGTTAAAGAAGTTAAGGTCATTTGTATATGCCTAAGGAGCATTAGGCATATGGGGAAAGACCCATATTTCTATACACTAAATGGAACTCTGTGGGTGAAGTGGTTGGTACCACACTGGCTTCCCTTACTTCCCAAGACGTTTCCAGTTGACGACAGAGCCTCACTGAAGGAACAAGTGGACTTTGATGCACAGTCAAGTTTAGCTGGCCCTTCCGCGCGCCCCAAACATCGTGTCGTGCATCTTCCTACGCTTCCACTCTCTAAACAGTTTGACACAAAAATTTTAATTTCTCCTCCAAAGCATATTACAGTGCACCTGTTATAGGTAAATTAAAGAGAATGGGAGTTGCCACAGGGAAAGCCAGATTTGTTTAGATTTTTTAACGAAATGTAAAAAGTATGAAGATACATGATAGAATGAATAGGAAAGTAAGTTAGTTGCACGTCCTTTTTCAGGACATAACAGTGAACCAAGCATTGTTTGGTTGTTTACTATTTACTTGTCAAGTTTATGTTCAGTACGTTGCCATTACTTTTTGAATGACTGACTCTCTTACCAATGTGTGAAAATCAGTGCAAGGCGGTCTACTTACAAATCGCCTGCAGCTGTGTTTCGAACATGGTATGCAGGAATTGTGAATCGCGTTCACAACACCTTCACCATAGCGCCGGCGCATAGAAGGGAAACATTACATGCTATTTACATGCATCTGAAAGAGTTAAATCATTAATTGTCAGGGTTGGTTGGCTGGCTGGCTGGTTGAAAGGCTTGAGTTGTAACTCATGTGTTGATGTTCAGATCATGTAAGCCCTGAAAAAGGCTTGCATCTATTGGTGATGTTAGTGTAAGGACTTTCTTCCTAACCCAGTCGCAAAGTACTGTCTCCATGGGGACTCTGCTGCAGGGCTATCTGTCCCCTCTCCAAGTGAAGAAAACAGAATGTGTGCAGTGCCAGGATGTGAGGTTCACATCTGTGGATTCTTAAAACGTTAGCCAGACTGGGAACTCAGCTAGGCCTCTGTGGAAAATTTGCTCCAAGATCTTGGCTGGTGTTGGTCCTGGTCCTATTTCCCAGTTTTCAGGGTTAGAGTTAGGGTTAAAGTTAAGGTTAGAATCAGAATTAGGGTTAAAGTTAAGGTTAGAATCAGAATTAAGGTTAAAGTTAAGGTTGGAGTCAGAAATTGGGTTATAGTCAGTGTTAGGTATAGGGTGTGATTTAAGTTTAGTGTAGGATTAGAGTTTGGTTTAGAGTCGGGGTTAGTGTCAGGATTAGGTAGAATCAGGTTTAGAGTTATCTTCAGTGTTAGAGCTATGGTTAGAGTTAGAGTTTTTGCTTAATGTTTAAAGAGTTAGATTCAGAATTAAGATCACGGTTAGAGTGAATGTTAGGACCACCTTCTCATAATGACTCATTGTGGTGTACTTCCATACACGTATTACCTGAAACCCCTATGTTTATTACTTGAAATGCCCATCCTTGTTCTCTGATATATTAACACTGGACTTTGCTCAGTTTTCAAATAAGCGTTTGATCAGCTTTCAAACCATGCTCTCCACCTTTGAGATTAACACACTGAAGTGGACTTGATGTTTGCTGTGCTGTTAACAGTTCTAATGAAATTAACATGCCAGGTTGAAAACATGGCAGGCCGTTTTATATTGTGATACAAAAGAATGTATTCCTTAGTGAATTTAACCACAGAAGCCACAAACAAAATGTTGCACAATTTATTGCCTGGCATAGTTTACTGAATCTCATCAGGTGCATGCTGCAGAGTTGTGTATCATATGAAGTGAATAAATGAATAATACTTCGGCTGAAACAATTAAAAAACATGATATATACCTCTGCAGTATGCACCTGACGAGATTCAGTGAAATATGCCAGGCAATAAATCGTGCAACATATCATTTGTGGCTTCTGTGTTTATATTGTGATGTCAAAAAGGACTGGCTTATGTTTGATGCTGTGTTTATATTGCTGGATTGTGAAAACCACATTATTTAGCATTTTTGGGTTGATAAATAAAGTTTTGTAATAATAACAACAGTGTTTACTGTTATTTCATCTCTCTCCTATGTTCTGTCTGTGTTTTTCATTAACTCACTCTCTCGCTCTTCCTCTCTATATCTCATTCTGTTATTGTCTCTCCTTTCTTCTCTCTTTCTGTCTCTCTCTCTCTCTCGGCTTCCTGTTTTCTCACTGTGTGTTTGTGTGCACATGCATGCTGATAGAATCTCTGACTTGCTTTGTCCAACCTTGTCTGAGCAAAAGACAGAAAGCAGTTTCATAACCATACATATGTGAATCTCCAGGATGTGACATATAATGGTTTGAACCATTCGTGTGTGAAACATCATGACCTCACTTATAATGGTTGAGCCATACAAAAGTGTGAAATATTTAGGACTTCAAATATAATGGTTGAGCCATACATGTGTGAAATATGACTTTACATGTAAAGGTTGAGCCATACATGTGTGAAATATCATGACTTTACTTATAATGGTTGAGCCATACATGTGTGAAATATCTAGGACTTCACATATAATGGCTGAGCGATGTGAAATATTCACACATGTAATTATTGATAAATATGAATGAAATATACAGGACTTAGTATATTATGTTTATTCATGTGAAGAATATCTACAACTTCACATATAAAGGTTGAGCCATTCCTGCATGAAATATTCTGGACTTCAACATATAATGGTTGAGCCATAGATACATGAAATATTCTGGACTTCACATTTAATGGTTCAGCCATACATATGTGAAACATCCATGACTTTGAGCCACATATATATGCAACACCCAGGCTTCACATATAATGGTTGACAATTTTATGAAGTTGAGAAACCAGTTCCCTTCACCACTACTTTTCCATTCCCAACAGTAAACAGTGAACAGTTCTTATTTCATCACTGTGGTGTAACTGTTCTACCATCTTGTATGAAACCCCCTTGCCTAGGTCACATAGATAAAGTCAAACCCCTGAACAAAAGGCTCTGTGGAGGTTGCAAAATATTAGAGTACAAAAATAAGAGCAGTGGGTTAGGAGTTAATGTATATAAGTGTAGCTAAGTTGAAGCTCTCAAAGGGTAGCACAAACATCTGACTAAGAATATTAAACAAGGATAGCAGTTACATCTGTCTAAGAATATATAAACAAGGATAACACAAACACCTGTGTAAGAATATATAAACAAGGAAAACAAACACACCTGTCTAAGAAAATATAAACAAGGGTAACACAAACACCTGTCTAAGAATGTATAAACAAGGATAACACAAATATCTGTCTAAGAATATATAAACAAGGATTACAGAAACACACCTGTCTAAGAATATATAAACAAGGATAACACAACCATCTGTCCAAGAATATATAAGCAAGGATAACACAAACACATCGGTCTAAGAAAATTTAAACAACGATAACACAAATATCTGTCTAAGAATATATAAACAAGGATAACACAAACACTGTCTAAGAATATATAAACAAGGATAACACAAACATCTGCCCAAAAATATATAAGCAAGGATAACACAAACACCGGTCTAAGAATATATCAACAAGGACAGCACAAACACTTCTCTAAGAACATATAAAAAGGACAGCACAAACACCTAAGAACATACAAATTACAGCACAAACACATGTCTAAGAACATAAAAAGGACAGCACAAACACATGTCTAAGAGCACATAAAAAGGACAGCACAAACACCTGTCTAAGAACATATAAAAAGGACAGCACAAACACTTCCCCAAGAACATAAAAAAGGACAGCACAAACACCTGTCTAAGAACATATAAAAATGACAGCACAAACACCTAAGAACATATAACAAGGACAGCACAAACACCTATCTATATCTATAAAACAGAATGTATGTATGTATGTGGGTAGGGATGTATTGGATGCGTTCGATAACGGTCCATCCGATTGAGATGAAATTTTCTACATGTTTTCTTTTCATTCCCATGCAGCCAACTGTCATAGTTTGGTAGTGTACAATCAGCTATTTACTTACTAAAATTTAATTTTGTAATTACATGACAACATAAGAAAAGTTATATAAAGGTACATAACTTTTAGTAGCATTGCTATATCTTAGGTTAAGACCCCTGGCTGTAGATAGATAGATAGATAGATCTTACCCGATAGATAGAGAGGGTGGGAGAGACGGACGGGCGGGCGGGCAGGCAGACAGACAGACAGATAGATAGACTGACAGACAGACAGACAAGACAGACAGCCGGGCTGGGTTGTCAGACAGACAGACAAACAGACAGTCGGGAACGGGAGCTTATATGACTAATTATATGAATTAAATTAGATGCTCCCCATCAGGGTCTGGGCGAAGCCGGGCCGGGTCAGACAGACAGACAGACAAATAGATAGATAGTCGGGAACGGGAGCTTATATGACTACTTATATGAATTAAATGAGATGCTCCCCACCAGGAGCTGGACGAAGCCGGGCCGGGTCAGACAGACAAACAAGCAGACAGACAGATAGATAGATAGATAGATCCCCGCCAGGGCCTGGGCGAAGCCGGGTCAGGTCAGCTAGTCTTAAGATCATAAAAAAGGACAGCACAAACACCTGCCTAAGAACATATGAAAAGATCAGCACAAACACCTGTCTAAGAACATATAAAAAGATCAGCACAAACACCTGTCTAAGAACCGCATGTACAAACATCTGTCTAATATTGAAACAAGGACAGTACAAACAATATTCCATCATGTGTAGCATTCTACTTGTAACTTGGGGAGGTTTGCCAGACAAAACCAGATTATATGGCTGCTGAATAAGTTTCACTGACAGGTGTGCTAGGGACGTTGCCAGGGACGTTAATAGCGAACTACATTGGTAATGCCATCAGCAAGGTCGGAAATGGGTTCTCTGCCTGGGCTCCTCACTTGCCACAGTGAGGGAATGACTGGTAGCCTCTTCCTCATTGTTCAAAGCCTACAAAATTATTGGCACTGTCACATCACAGACCCATAGCAAGAAACTACTATGGGACTTTTTAAAAAGTAATAAGTTTCATTGTCCGCTCACAGTACAACAGAACAACACTTCGGTAAGAAGCTACGTAACTGAAGAACTATATGAAGTGATAAACTATAGCTGAAAATGTCTCCAGTAATTCCCACAGCCGTAGCCTAATGCAGTGGTTCTCAACCTTTTTTGGCCCATGCACCCCTTCACCATATGTTCAGAATGTCATTCTCTCCCCCATCCCTTTTCGCATTTCCTCCCTATAAAGTTCCCCCTACACAGTATAAATAAAAATGGAAGCCAAATTTAATAACACATACAAGAACAAAAACGTGATTTGCGGGTCTACTAAAGTTATAAAACGAATTTCAGAAGGGCGAGAAGTAAAGAACTGTAAAGTATGGAGGGAAAAACAACATCAAGTACTCGGTTCTTGTATTAACACGATCTTGGCATGATCTTAATTCCCCCCTGGAAATCCTAAAATTCCCCCCCCCCCCTCTTCCTGGGGGGGGGGGGGGGAATTTCCCACCGGTTGAGAACCACTGGACTAATGTATGTCTCTACTGGTACTTGGCTAAGAAGTTGAGATGAAAACATTTGAAGATGGCCAGGACTTCTCGAAGTTCCTCAATCTGCATAACAGAACAATAATATCACTTTAAATGTAGCTAAAGTTGATAAAGCATTCAAGAATCAATATCGATCAACCACGTTAAATATTGCAGCTTCTTTTAATAAGCTGGAAAATCAGAAAAGTTATTTTAAGACAGATTTTACAAGGTAATAGAATCAACTTCATTATAGCGGGTTTTATCCCGGGTGGCCTGCTGAAAGCGTGGCACAAAGCACGAACTCTATAGCTCTAGCGACGATCTCCAGGAGTCTCCGAGAAAATTGCACTTGTGAACAGAGCAACATAGGCCGGAAACAAACCCACAACTTTTTATGTAACAGCTTTGTCATGGAGACTCCAAAATCGAAAAGTATCACCTTTACTACAGCTGGCACAGGGAGCTGTGGTACCGCTGTGGCAGGCACGCTTTACTTGGGCGCAGCCCTAATGTATTTGAATCATTTGATGCATATATATATATATATATATAGTGTTTTTTTTTTTAATGAATGTGCAGTGTTTGAAAATATTGCCGGTCTAAGTTTCGTATTCACTCTCTGTAAAGTTCATGCAACATAATATTGACGTAATCTGCCAATATTGTTGTTAATGATGTCAAGAGTGTTAAGCATATTACATCACAGTGCAGATGAACACGGTGATGTCATAAGGACATTTTAAAGATGGCCATCCTACTTTTGACATGCACCAAAGAGGAGCAGCGTTCTGTTATCCGTTTTTTTTTAAAAACCAGTGAAGAGCTGAAACCTATATAAATTCATCCGCGAATGAAAGCCCAGTATGGTGATGCATACCTGTCAGTCCAGCAAGTATGAATGGAGTAGGAAGTTTCAAAACGAGTGGTGACCCCCGAGTAGATTTTTCTGCAGAAATCCAAGCACTTTATCTTCACTGGAGGACTGCATTAAACGCATTGGTGACTACATCGAAATAAGATACACTTTTTTCTAAAATATATTCACTACAAAAAAAAAAAGAGGAACATTTAAGGGTTCCATTTGGAGCCCCCTATACGCACATACACTTCTTAGTTGAATATTCTTTGCAGGACAGGACGTTCCAAGCTACCTCAGCATATATATATATATATATATATATATATATATATATATATATATATATATATATATATATATATATATATATATATATATATATATCTTCCTCAAACACACATTCAGATGTGACAATGTCCTCTTTGAATAAGCTGTACATAACAAACCAATTCTGATATATAACCTACAAGAGTCACTGGGTAACAAACCAATTCCGCTGAATTAAAACAAACTTCGAAATATCCCATGGTGTGTTTGCGTGGCATCCTGATTTCAATGGTGCGTCTCCTGGCTGGTTGCCTCCGTCTTCAGCATCTTTCCTTTGCTGGAGTAGACGGTGGTCTTACTCGAGTTTAGATATGTATGCACATGCACACGTGTCTACACATGTATGTAGGTACATACACTTCTAGAGCAGTCTGGTTCTTTTATGGGGCCAGAGACTTGCCGTTGCCCCTTCTCCTGTTAATTAAAGGAGATCCACCACGTGAAGGTCAGGAGATGGACTTTTGCTACCAGCGGTGATGGATGCACAAGCCATGGGGCACTCACCCCAACTGTGTGCACCTGGCTATACAACAACAATTTGCAACCTACGTGAACTAAAAAAAAAGACAGTTGAATTCATACAAGAGACAACATTACAATTATAGATAAATTTCACGCGAACAAAAAGAAGAAGAAGACACAAACTTCAACATGACTAAACAATACTACCCACCGGTGGCAAGATAGTGGTGCGGAAGTGAAATGTCCCCGCCTCTTCCCTGAATCCACTGCCAGGCACAGTACAGATACCAGTCTCCTCTAACAGGGCAAAGCAATAGAAGCTATCTGGAGTCTGACCAACCGCTTCTGCCGCACTGACGGCTTTCTGTGGGAGGTAGATGCGGGGGAAGGCATACATGGCACCAGCGACCTGAAATCATTGAACGATCTTTGTTTTGTGTGTTTGTGTGTGTGTGTGTTTTTTTAATGTTAAAGGATTTAATGAATATATGGTAGCGTTTAACAGACACAAATGTATTTAGTGACGAAAAATGAAGTTGTCTGAAAATCTTCCTCGAGAAACTTGTGTAGGTTCATCATAAAGTCTGACTCTATTCATAAAGCAGGACCATACACTGGTCTCAGAGCTGGCTATTTTCATCTTTCGCGCAAAGAAAACAGCAACTGCAAAGCTTGTCATACCTTTCACTAGATTCCATTTGAAAGGATCGTTGTACAAGCTCTTGATAGATGTTGCTAAGTTTTTATTGTTATCATGTTCAGATACGGCACTCTTAAAAGTCTTCGAGTTCAGTATTTAGGCATGAAATTTCTAATCGTCATGAGAGGATAGCTTTTACTGAATTTTTAAATTTATTGAAATTGTACATATCTTCTTTACTACCACTTAAAACATCTTCAAAACTATGATTGGAATCTGGAGGTCTAAGTCCTCCTATCTGTTCCGAGCTCTCCAGGCTCGTTTATGTAATGTTGTCTAGGGGTCTAGACTGGATGTTGTAGTTATTGTCCATTCTACTTCCTCCTCTTCATTCTGCAGTCACTGGGTAACAACACATTGAACTATGAAAGCACTGTACAGAGCAATGAAAAATTTCAAATCCTATAATTGATTTATTTTTTATTTTCATCTTTAGGAATACACAGTCATATTCACTACTTAAAATAATATTCCAAACTGTTTAAACGTTTAAACGTTCTCTCGCTTTGAAATCAAGCGTAGTCTATAAACGTGCTACGTGCAATGGACTAATCTGTGCGTGTGGTATAGTGTTCCCCATTACCTGTGTCCCTCGCTGTCGGGCGCACTCACTCTGACGTCAGAGGTGCTTGTAATGTACGTCCCCAGGGCTGGGACGAGAAGTTAACAGTTTATTCCAACTGACCGATGTAGGGGTTGTACCTGTTACCACGGCATCAGCACACCGGTTGTTTAAGAACGAGTTGTCTTATCCATTCGGCCGTACTGACCTCCATATTATAAAATGACATAACCTCTATATAACAAAATCTACAATGATTGGCAGCAATGTGGCTTGCTAATGCCAACTTCTGGGTTCGATCCGTAAGGTTCCCTTCTCCGTGTCTCATAGCCCACTAACGCTTTGTGAGTCTTTTCAACTCTTGCGTTGGAGGTTAGCATTGCCGAATGGAAAAGAGCGCTTTACAACAACAACAACAACAACAACAACAACAACAACAACAACAACAACAACAACAACAACAACAACAACAACAACAACAACAACAACAACAACAACAACAACAACAACAACAACAACAACGATAATATAATAATAATAATAATAATAATAATAATAATAATAATAATAATAATAATAATAATAAATATTTGACAGTGTGTAGAAGTATTTCTCATAAACATTACAAAATTGTACTAATTCCTCTCACTTCGACATTTTAAAAGATTTAGCAGCCTTGGTAGATAATGTAGGCCGTGGGTCAAAGGAAAAGGTGAGTTAGAAATAATATAGCTCATAACCCCGACATAAGTATGTCACATTCTCCCAACGTAGCCATTACAAAACTGTCAAACTCTCACGCCGAAACATTAAGACATCTGGTTATATGACTTTCATTTTTTACACACTCACGCACGCACCCACGCACCCACCCATTCATACACACACACACACACACACACACACACACACACACACACACACACACACACACACACACACACACACACACACACACACACACACACACACACACACACACACACACACACACAGAGACACACATATATGATTCTCCTAATATAACTGTACTAAGTGTACAGTTGTTCACCCTAAACATTACAAAACTGTGTAGACATTTCGCAGCTAAGCACTACAAAATGGTGTAACATTAGCCTAAATATTACAAATGATTGTAGAATCTCACCATGTAAAACTTAATAAATGATTCTTCCATCAAAACATTCTTCTTCTTATAGTCCATGACACGTGGCGTTGGTGAACATATCTGTCCACCGCCTTCTATCTCGTGTACTGCCAATCATTTTTGTATACTGATGTTCTTCCATCCCATGGTGGCAAGTTGTCCAGAATCTTCTCTCTTTTATCTCCCACTGCTTCTCCTCCCCTTTAATTTTCCCATTGCGATGACATACTCCAACTTTCCTCGTCTCATTTCATACCCAAAGAATGTGGACTATCTTCTTCAGATGCGAGTAACCAGTTCTCTTTGTGAATTAACTTCTTTCAAGATATCTTTAATACTCTTTCTATCCATCCAGTGTGTTCTCATAATTCTTCTATACAACTATGTCCCTACAATTTCCGTATAATTCCCCAATCGTCTGCTAATTGTACCTAAACATTGCGAAAGTGAATTAGTATTTTACCTCATTACAAGAGATACCTTCAATAGAATTGAACAGCTCTGTTATCAAAGTTGCCTTCTCCTTCAGTTTAGCCAGAACATCCTCTTTCTCTCTGATGAAGAGCTCATACGATGGATCTCCTATCAAAACGGTCAGATGTGTCATTATGTATCATTACTAACAATTAATTAAACTGAGTAAGGTAGTCGGCTTATCCACCAATCCATCCAATATATATATCCTTCAACCCATCCATGTATCCAGCCATAGTACATCCATCCAGTCCATCCATCCATCCAAACATCCGGGTATCCATCGATCCATGTATCCATCCATCCATCTTTGTATCCAGCCATAATCCATCCATATATTCATGTATCCAGTCAAAATTCATCCACCCAGTCCATCAATGCCCTCATCCATCTATATACACAGCCAAATATATATTCATCCATCCATCCAGTCAATCCATCCACGCATCCACTCCTAACGTTCACACACACACACACACACTCACACACACTCACTCTCACTCACTCTCACAACGAGAGTGAACGAACGAACGAACGGACGAACAAACTTTATTTGTTACCCATTTAAAATAAAGTTTGTTCGTTCGTTTATTCGTTCGTTCACACACACACACACACACACACACACACACACACACACACACACACACACACACACACACACACACACACACACACACACACACACACACACACACACACACGCACGCACGCACGCACGCACGCACGCACGCACGCACGCACGCACGCACGCACGCACGCACGCACGCACGCACGCACGCACGCACGCACGCACGCACGCACGCACGCACGCACGCACGCACGCACGCACGCACGCACGCACGCACGCACGCACGCACGCACGCACGCACGCACGCACGCACGCACGCACGCACGCACGCACGCACGCACGCACGCACGCACGCACGCACGCACGCACGCACGCACGCACGCACGCACGCACGCACGCACGCACGCACGCACGCACGCACGCACGCACGCACGCACGCACGCACGCACGCACGCACGCACGCACGCACGCACGCACGCACGCACGCACGCACGCACGCACGCACGCACGCACGCACGCACGCACGCACGCACACACACACACACACACACACACACACACAGAGAGTTCACACATCACTACAAAGTGAATGTCTAAACAATCATGTGTGGTTAACCCTGTTTGCGGAGACCTTCTTCTTACATCCAAGTTATATGTTTAGTCGACGGATCAGCATCACGGCACACTGGTGTAACCCATAAGTGCTCCGTTCTACTCATAACTCAAGTCTGAGTCCGGAGAATCTCAGCTCAGTGCATGAACTCCGTAGCACCGGCGAGGATCCTGAAATACTTTGGGTAGATTTTTAACTCGAAATTTTGCCCGGGCAAAATTAGGCTACTATTCTTCGATTTCCAACTGCCAAGGGATGTTTTTACGCGCGCAACAATACACACGGGCGTCCGATCTCACTACACAGAGACCAGGGGCGATTTTGTTACTAGAAGTCCACGTGGGAAGATCTCTGTCCTCACCCGGGCTTGAACCCGGGACCTCCAGCACTCGAGGCGGACACCGTACCTCGAGACCACACATCCTCCTTTCAAGTTATATACAAACAATAAAATAATTATAACTATTTTTGTGTGCAGAAACTTCTAAAATTAAGTGACCAGCCTTTTCCTCCCGTAGCCAGCAGCGAGCCTAGGTACAGAGCCCTCGGTCAACAACCTCGCTTAGGTTAATTTCAGGGCAACTTTACAACATTTTGAAGGCCTGAATGGACGGAGGTCTTTCTCTCACATTAGCGGACGACGAACGCAGACGTCAAACCCTTGTCCGACAGCGCTCATGGCATGATCAGCGAAGCCTCAAGCGACAACACTGACGCACCCGTTGGGACGAGAAAGGGTATTTGGTCGTAGACAAGAAATACAGGACACATATTTATGTTGAATTGTAGAGAGATGCTGAGAGCAGGAAACTATGGAGGGGCGTGATCATACGACTCTAAGACCAGTCTTCGGACTTACTGACCTCATGCATGAATGAGACACGCGTATGTATTACTTTATATTAAGAAAACAATAACATGAAAAATAAGGAGTTAACTGATATAGTACCATTTGATGATTAATCGCCTTAAGCTACTTCCCATGTCTGCCGTTGGCAAAAAGTTTTCCTCATGCAACCCTTTTTAATTTGATGTATAATACATAATGATTATAATATATGGAGGAAACACCCAAAATAAACATGAATTAGGAACAGGATTTGTCATCAAAAAAGAGTTATGGGGGAACATTTTAAACTTTAAAGCTTTTAATGACAGGATTAGTAAATTACGAATAAAAGGTAAATGGAAAAATATAACGATGATTAATGTACATGCACCTACTGAAGAGAAAGAAGATGATATTAAAGAAGACTTTTATAATGATCTGGAAGATGTCATAGAAGAAACCCCCAAACAGGACATCCTGATTGTGCTGGGAGACTTCAATGCAAAAATAGGTAGAGAGCAAACTAATAAAAAAGTGGCCGGTATGGAAAGCCTACATACAACTTCAAATGATAATGGATGGAGAGTCATCAACCTGGCAGAAGCCAAAGGACTGCAGATTAGCAGTACCAGACTACAAAGAAAGGATATACACAAACAAACTTGGAAATCATGTGACAAGAGAACCTATAATCAAATAGATCACATTTTAATTAACAACAGAAATGCATCAAACATACAGCAAGTCAGAAGTTATAGAGGAGCTGAGTGCCATAGTGACCATTTCCTCGTTGGAGCAAAATTTAAAATAAAACTTAAGAGAGCTTTCTATACTAAATTACAAAGATTACACCCAACATATAACAGAGAAAAACTACAAGACATTACAGTCAAAGAGAAATTTACAGATGAAATAAAATTTAAACTTGAAACTTTGCAAAACCCTTTGGAGGAAAGCGTTGACCAAACTTGGTTGAACATCAAGAATACAATTCAATCTACCGCAGAAGAATGTCTCGGTGTGTCAACCACGCATAGAAAGAACAGATGGTTCAATCAAAAATGTGAAGAAGCAGTCACTAAGAAGAAGAATACCAGACATGTATGGTTAAATGACATCAATAACATCCAAAAGGAAGAGCATTATAGAAATGAATGTAAAGAGGCTACAAAAATAGTCAGACAGCAGAAGCGAGAATATATGAGTAATATAATCAAAGATTTGGAAACTAATCACCAGAAAAATGAATCCAGAAAGTTTTTTAAAGTACTGAAGTCAATGAAACGAGGGCACCAACAAAACACATATGGTTTAAAAGACAAAAATGGGAATATGATAAATACCAATGAAGAAATGTGCAACACATGGAAAGAATATTTTATTGAATTACTAAATTGTGAAGCTCCAAGTAACATTTTCCCACAGGAAGAGGTTCTAACATGCGAACCACAAATTGAAGAACCTACATTTGAAGAAATCCTATATGTAATCACACGACTTAAAAACAATAAGGCAACTGGGACTGATGGAATTGCTGCTGAATTTATAAAGGCAGGTGGCCATGCATTACATCTAAAGCTATACGAACTAATAATAAAAATCTGGAGGACAGAAGAATTACCCCATGACTGGAAAGAGTCATTATTGATACCTATCTTTAAGAAAGGAGACAAGTTCCAATGTGGAAATTATAGAGGAATATCACTACTGTCCACAAGCTATAAGATACTATCCGCAGTATTACTAAATAGACTAAAACCATATTCAGAAGACATATTAGGTGACTACCAGGCGGGTTTTAGACAAAACAGATCAACAATAGATCAGATATTTATCTTACGACAAATAGCCGAGAAACATTGGGAATATAAAAGAGATCTCCATAACATTTTTGTGGATTTTAAAAAGGCTTATGATAGTGTCCATAGGAATAGTCTATGGAATGTTATGCAGGAATTTGGAATACCAAGGAAGTTAATTAACATGACCAAACTATGCATGGAAGATACTTATAATATAGTAACATATAAAGGCAGGAAATCAGACCCCTTCCAAATAACATCTGGCTTGAAACAGGGTGATGCACTATCGCCGCTACTCTTCAATCTGGCTCTAGAGAAAGTTGTAAGGAAGGTAAAGGAGGAATGTGATATTGGAGGAACATCCAAGCTGCTTGGTTATGCAGATGATATAGATATTATAGGGCAAAGTGAACAAAAGACATTGGAAATATTGACTCACTTAAAGGAAAAAGCCCAACAGATGGGGCTGGTTATCAACCAAGATAAGACAGAATATATGGTAATTTCAAGAGACGGAATGGCTAAAAACTCTGGCCACATACAAATAGATAATATGACCATTAAAAGAACGGAAACATACAAATACCTGGGTACAATCTTCAACTGCTCCAACATCATAAGGGAAGAAATACAAACTAGAATCAACTCTGGAAATAAGATATACTATGCACTACAACATCTACTAAAATCAAAGGCGCTATCTCGTAACAGCAAAATCACAATATACAAAACACTGATCAGACCAGTTGTGCTGTATGGCTCTGAAACCTGGAGTACAACGAAAGGAGACGAAGCCTTGTTACAAACCTTTGAGAACAAAATTTTAAGACGCATCTTTGGACCCATTAGGGATACACAAAGTGGAGAGTGGAAAAGAAGAAGTAACAAAGACATTTATGATTTGTTTAAGTCCCCGCTAATCACTGGTATCATGAAGGCTAATAGACTACAATGGCTGGGGCATATAGAAAGAATGGAAGATAATAGGGAAACAAAACTCGCTTACACTCAGGAAATAAATGACCGTAGACCCCGAGGTAGACCAAGAAGGCGGTGGAGAGATAATATACATACAGACCTACAAGCACTTGGAATCAACGACTGGCAAGAGAAGGTCCACCAGAGAGACGAATGGAGACAGATTGTATTTGCAGCAAAGAACCTCAATGGCTCGGAATGCTGAAGAAGAAGAAGAAGAAGAAGAAGAAGTATAATACAATATGTCTGCTACCATATTAACAACTTTTAAGTCATAACCGTGACACACCCTACTTCCCATTTTCCGCAATTAATTTTTTGTGTGGTCCAAACCAAACCTACTTTTTGTGTGGCACTGAATCCGTTAAAGTACCAACTATCTGGGACAGAGAGAGGTTAATATGGGATTCATGCGAGCAGATTGCTGTACCTGGTTTCGGCGGGTTAACCACACAGTCCAGCACAGCCTGGCCTGAAACTGGAGGGCAGGCTTTGACTGAAATACTCTTGTAGTAGTGTGCTCTCACTTCTGGCAACAGATTGATGACCTACAACACAGAAAGCTGACAAAGATATACTTACACTCATGAACATTGTAAGCTGATCAAGATACATTTAGACACATGCACACTGTAAGCTGACCAAGATACACATAAACATATCACATTGTAAGCTGACCAAGATACACTTAGACACACGCACATTGTAAGCTGACCAAGATACACATAGACACATCACACATGTGTTCAAAACCTCACCAAGGCGAATGGTTAAATTTGGTTCCATGTTAACTCAATTTAAAATGGATATTAGGAAATACTCTGGGAAGTAAAGGCGGCCGGTATGGTATTTACCACATCATCCATGGCGTGCCGGCAAAATGTGGAAGGTTTGCAACTATAGATTTCTCAAGATAGGACGGGTTAAAGTAACACCATTCTTGAAATGAGAGAGTTAATGGCATGTCAATGATGTCAGCTGGAGGTCCATTTCAGCCGGTCTACAATGTGGAGATGGCTCTTGATGATGCTGGCTGGTTATGTTTACATTAGATACTGGGACAATCCAAATAATGTATCTAATTTAAGATACTGAGCAAACGCAATAATAAATATAATTTAGAAGTTGAGAAAATAAAATAATAAATATAATTATAGATATTAAGCAAAGAAAAAAAAGAGTCTAATTTTAGATACTGAGGTAGCAGAGTAATCATTCTAATTTTATATACTAACAAACACAATTTTAAAATATAATTTTCTATACTGAACAAACACAATAATAAATCTGATTTTAAACACTGAAAACATAAAATAATAAATCTAATGTCAATTTCTGCAAACAAAAGTAATTAATCTAATTTAAAAAAATACTACCTAAACAAACTAAAAGATCTAACCTCGGCATAGCCACCTCTGAAGCCACACTCTCCCATGAAACCCTTGGATGCCGACATGAATGATGCCAGCTCCATCTGATCGTACGGTGACCCAAGCTCCATCAATGTCTGCTTGAAGGAGAAAAAGGCAGCACCTTTGGCATAAATGTTGTGTTGATAAACTTCATCAGCTAAGATGAAGAGCTTTTCTCGCTTGGCGAACTTGATAATTTCCTGGATGTTCTCCTTGGTGAGCACAGCACCTGTGGGATTACCAGGATTGATGATGACAATGGCTCTGGGCTGGCAATGTGGCCTGGCTTCAGCAATGGAACGCTCCAATTCTGTGACATCCAAAGACCATTTGTTCTTTTCATTCAGGTAATAGGGAATTGGATAGGCACCAAACTCTGAAATAGTCGCAGAGTACAGTGGATACTGAGGGATAGGGATCATAAATCCAGCTCGATCATTTCCTCCCTTGGCCGTCAAGAACAAAGTCATGACTGACTTGATAGCATCAAGAGCGCCTGTACTCATAACAATATGAGAAGGATCAGATGGGTAACCATCTCTCTCAGAGATGTATCTGGCGATGTCTTCTCTGATAAACTGAATCCCGCAGCTGTCAGAATATGAACCAATGCTTTTGCCTTTACAGTTATCTAGAATCCTTCTAGCCTTGGCTTTTACATCTTCAGGGAATATTTCTAAGTTCAGCAGATCTGGATAAGTACATATAGCCAATACTTGGCGGATGAAAGTAATCGGTTTCTGACCCGTTGCATGACAGTCACCATTATTTGCTCTAACTACTAAGGGAAATGGTTTTTGAACGCCTGCATTCAGCTCCTTCTCTAACTCTGCTGCTCTGTTCACAATGGGGCCTCTAACTGCATACTGTAATTCTATAATGTTCGGGTTGAGAGTGCTCAGAGTCAACACGTGTTCGTCCAGCGTTCCCATAGTGTCCAGTATTTGCCGAGGGTGTTCTGCAACAAACAAAAACAAAGCTTTAATCACTATATATGCAATTATAGTCCACATTTTCTTGTGGACTATTTTGGTGATGATATATAACCCTTTTTGATAATATGTCTAATCTAGTTATACTTCTGTGTGATGGTATCTTACCCCTGTTTGATAATATGTCTAGACTAGTTATACTTCGGTGTGACGGTATCTTAACCCTGTTTGATAATATGTCTAGTCTAGTTATACTTCTTCATCTTACTTTTTTTTCCGCCGAGGAGAATGCGTCACGCTTAGATATGCGGCTCTCTGAATCAAACATCTTTGACATGCATCTGTGCAAGACTTTTATTTCCTTTAGACAGGTTCCATCCAAGAAAACGGAACTAATATACTCGTCTGTTTGTCTCATTTTCTAACAATCTGCCAAGGCAGTAACTTCAACGCCTACTCTTCACGATTTCTATCTGAAATGGGATTTTTAACGCGTGCAAAGGTTGAGTAATGAAACTACAGAAAAACAAAATCATTGACGGTCAACATGTAAGACACGTGAAAACAATGACATATATTATTACCTGGCATATTTCGCTGCAGTAAGGTACATACTGCAGATTTATGTGCTCAAATTGAATGAGACGATAGCAAATGGCGGTTCCAACCAATTTTACGCAATCAGAAAGAGTTCGTTTTAAATTTGAAATTACCGCGGGGATAGTAAATGCTACACATTCGAGCAATACCTGTGACTATGTGTTTTAATTGTTTCAGCTAAAGTATTATCAATTTATTGGCATCATGTGGTATATAAGTCTGCAGTATGCATCTGACGAGATGCAGCGAAATATGCCAAGCAATAAATCGTGCACCATATTGTTTGTGGCTTGTGTGTTTACATTTTCTAAGAAAATACATTGTTTTGGAATATATTATCCTGAGGATCTCACTAAAGTATTATACTCTGTGGAGAGCCATGGCCATTACCAACCCAGCCATCTTTACTTCCCAGACAGTTTCCAGGTACCCATTTAGGCTGAGCTCACCGGAGAGCCCAGTTCAGTTTTTGAAAAATCCACGCCTCGAGAGGGGAAGCGAATACATGACCACAAGGTCGGCAGGAAAGCTTGCTAGCCACTAGGCTAAGGTAGCTCCTACATTTTAGAGGCAACTCGGTCAACGACATTTGTTTTCTGCTTGTGATGAGAAGAAAGCCATTGGAGAGCAATCGTAACAACTGGAAAGATCAATGGGAAAAGAGGCAGAGGCAAACCAATGATAAATACGTCTAGACAGACAGAGACGGTGGCATGGAGGAATATCATTAGCAGAGTTGATCCAGAACACCAAAGACAAGAGATCTGTGGAGAGATATGAACGCTTACACCAGCTATCATGGCATATGATGATGATGATGATGATGATGATGATGATTCCTCGCATGTCGTCTCATCTCTGTTACACTGCCTTTTCTTCTATGATCACCACTGAACACTTTTGGTTATTTTATCTTATGTATAATATAATACATCTTAGCATTGTTAAATTTAAAAATAAATTGCTGACTTGGAACTTGCCTACTTGGCTGTTTTCGTGTGAAGTTGAAATATGGAACAAATGAAGAATGAAATAAAAAGACTTTAAAAACAAACTAAAAAAACAAAAAAACTAAAGATAATAAAAAAGAAGATAATTTAAATATCTTTATAAACATATAATCTGTACGTTTGTACTGTCACGCACTAAATAACACGAATATATTAGACGGAAGACGTATAACAGAAATAAAGAATAGTAAAGGGCAAGAAAAAACTGCGCTTTA
>JACEFZ010008844.1:0-7500 GCA_014155875.1 Cepaea nemoralis
TGATCCTTTTTGGGGTTTAAAAAATGGAGTTTTTTTTAATAACCATTAAGGTTTTTTTCCTGGTGAAAAAATTTTGAATTTTTTCCAAACCCCAGACCTTTGCCCATTTCATTCATGGGGACCGTGTTGTATTTTCCAAGGCACACTGGCCATGAACTCGGGGTCCTTGCCCACACGAGCGTTGAAATCACCGAGCATATAATGTAGTCAGATTTTGGAATTTGCCTTGATCACGGAGTCTAACTCCTCATAGAACGATTCTTCACATCATCAGAGGAATTGAGTGTCGGTGCATATGCAGTAATAATGGCGGCAAAACCACAAAGGTTGCAAAGCGCAGGGATAATAGTCTTTCATTTCCTCCTGCTGGAATTTCATCATTCCCAGTGCGAATTTTTCACTGCAAAGTTCACGCCCGTGTTTGCCTTTTTCTGCTTGCCCTCTACCCTTCCAAAAAAGGTGTAGTTGTTTTCCCTGATGCCCCTTCCTCAGCGAGCGAGTCTCCTGCATGCCAGCAATATCAATGTTAAGACGATTGAGTTTGGCATCAATCACAGCCGTTTTTCTCAACCCCGACTTCAGAGTTACTTGTAATTCACATCCACAAGTCAAGAACGAGAAATCAACATGTTAATCCAACTGATCGATGTAGGGGTTGAACCCTCTACCTCGGCACCAGTATATTACTATGTAATAAGCATTATAATTTGTCAAACTGTATTTTATTTTAAAATAAAAAAATTTTGTTGCGTATCCCTTACGGGAGGTTGCAGTCAACACCAGCATTTTCAGCTGTTGTTGATGTACTAGATGTACTAGATTGCAGATAAAGCACACACAGAGCGTGAGAGACGTAAGATGGTGCAAAATGGTGGAAATGACCATGTTTTCACATGCACCTACTGTGGGCAAACATTTGCAGCAAGAATTGGCCTTACCAGCCACACTCGCCACCGCCATGGATCGTAGTTATTGCCATATGACAGTTATTAAGCCTTTTTGAAGCACAATGTACCAAACTATCGTCTGTCAAGACGGAAAGGTGCCAATGAATGATGTACTAGGCAAGTGTTGCGTTCAGTAGTTTGCCATTGCTTTCTGAACGACCGGCCCCTATACCTTTTTCGAAAAAAAACAGCACCGCTGTGTTTCGAACCCGGTTATACGGGCTCACAAACCGCGTTCGCAAGCCCTTAGCCACAAAGACCGGTATTTTATAAAACAGTTGTTATAAAACTGAAAGTATAATAACACTGAAATAAGTACCAAGATCAACATGATAAGTACGTTGGTCTCTATCGCCTTGGTGGGTTTTTGGGGTGGGTGGGGTGGGTGGGTATGTGTGTATGTGGGTGAGTGGTGTGTGTGTGGTTGGGATGGTGTGGGGTTATGCAAGTGTGTATGTGGGTGTTTGTAAGTGAGTGTGAGTTAGAAGAGAGAGTTGAACGTATATATGCCACATGCTATACCTTATATTTTGTGTATCCTCATCTTTCATGTTATCACTTTTACTGTCACTTGATTTTCACATGCTCAATATTAAAATTCTTGCATTGCTTAATTCATCATGTTTATGTAATGTTAGGTAATACTACTTTATCGAATTTCATTAACATACTTTACGTTACACAATTGTATATGTATAATATATTTTTTTTTTCATTTTTGTGTGGATGCTCATGACAGTTGTCAATGTATGTGTCCGAACGTGTGGGAGTTTGTGAATGTTAGTTTGAGTGATTGTGTGAAGGAATATATGAATACGGGGCGGTTTTAAGTAAGATTGAATATCCACATGGGCGTGAGAGAGAGAGAGAGAGAGAGAGAGAGAGAGAGAGAGAGAGAGAGAGAGAGAGAGACAGACAGACAGACAGACAGACAGACAGACAGACAGACAGACAGACAGACAGACAGACAGACAGAGACAGAGACAGAGACAGAGAGACAGAGAGAGAACCAATGAGTGAATGACTTAGTGTTTGTAATTGGGAGTGGGTATATGAGCGTGCATGTAAGGAGATGTATGTGACTGTATGGGTGTACGGCTGTGTAAGTATTTGTGTATTTGCGTGTGTGAAAGTGTGTATGTGTTGACTAAGTGATTATGGGAAGGGGTGTATGTATGTGCTTTGTTGTATGTATGAATGAAGATATAAGGGCTTGAGAGAGAGATAGAGAGTGAGAGAGAGAGAGAGAGAGAGAGAGAGAGAGAGAGAGAGAGAGAGAGAGAGAGAGAGAGAGAGAGAGAGAGAAAGAAAGTGGGTATGTATGTACCAGTAAACTTGTGTTAGTGAGTTTGGATTGTGAGTGAGTATATGTGTATGCGAGAGGTGTGTATTTGTGACTTATGGAGTGGGTGTATAGAGTTTGCATAAATAATGTAAGTATGTATGCAGGTATTATGTAAGTGTTTATGCACGTGCTGTGTATGTGTGTCTTGCTACCTGCCTGTCTCATAACATATTCACAACATCCATTTGACAATATTTTTCCTCAATGTGAATGTAGCATGTAAACTAGTTAAATAATGTACGAAAGATGAGTGATTGGAAGGGCCAAATGTAAGACGATGCTGCGTGCCCAATTTGTAACCCTTTGAAAATAAAGCTCTTTTGGTCGTTCGTTTGTTCGTTCACTCTCACTAGACAGAAGCTCAATCAGTGTTGTCAAATCAATGCCGCTATTGGTGCCATCATTATAAATATCGTCACCGTCTTGATCCCATCACGCCTGTTCTTTCTCCCTCAAAATGTCCTCGCTCCCGTCATGGTTATTCAAAATACTGGATTGGATGAAGCCTTGTTGAATTATTTAAACCAAGCAGGTCCCATAGTGAGAGCTTGCTGTCAGCCTCTGATGTGTTAGCACCATCACATTTGTTTTGTGTTTACTTGCTTTGAATTTAAACGTAGTCCATATACGTGTTACTACTTCCAGTAGTTGCTGCTACTAAGGCGTGCACTGGATGCGTGAGAATTTGCATTCACTATTACACCAGTGTCCCTCGCAATCAGGAAAACACGCTTCTACTTCTGAGATATTTATAATTTACGTCCCCAAATCAAGGACGAGAAGTCAACATGTTAGTCCAACTGACCAGTATAGGAGTTAAACCCCTTACCTCGGCATCAGCACACCGGATGTTTAAGAATGAGCGCATTTATCCATTCGACCATGCTGACCTCGGCACACCATCACGTGTTGTAGGCATGGGTGCACAAGGTCAACAGGTCAGTCTTTCCCTCCTTTAGAGAACGATGAGAGCTGACATGGGGCTCTCGTCCGACTGCTCTAATGCCGTTATCAGTTGTATCTAACAGCGTTTACAAGGCCAGATGATCAAGTTCATTGCACCGGGTTTTATCCCATTTGACTCGGTATCTTTCCCCAGGCGTCCTGCTAAAAGCGTCTCACAAAGCACGAACTCTGTAGCCCCAGCGACGACACCCAGGAGTCTCCCAGAAAATTGTACTTTTGAACCGAACGACGTGACCCGGAATCGAACCCACAACCTTCGGACGGCGAGGCAGGGGATGTAACCACTACGTCACGGAGACTCCCGAATCTGATCTAATTTCTTTCCTGGCAGCAAGAGATCACTATACCACATTTATAACAGTTTTTATCTAATTTCCCTCCTAGCAGCAAGAGATCACTATACCACATTTATAACAGTCCATCTAACTTCCCTGCTAGCAATTGCCTACTATACGACATTTAAAAGAGCCCATAAAGAGCCTTTCTCATGAAAATTATGAGTCGCAGCAACTTTCCTCCAACGTTACAGCAACCGTTCTCGTGTCCTTTCGTGTCTACGGTTCTTGGCCGAGGACATGTCGAAAATAAGAACGTTTGATCGCCGTTTCCAGTTTGTGCAAGGTCATAGTTAGTTATGTGCATATCCTTTACAGGACGTCTCAGTCAACCCCAGTATTTTTCGGCTGTTTGCGATTTCTTGGCTAAGCTTACGTTCAGTAGTTTGCCGTTGGTTTCCGAACGACCGGGACTCTTACACTGTATTAAAACCAACGCAAGGCGGTCTGCCGCCAAATCGTCCGCGGCTATGTTTCGAACGCGGTATGCAGGATTACGAATTGGGTTCGTAACCCTTTCCTCACAAAGTCAGCTACGGTTCAAAGACATGTTCTTTTCTCAATTTGATTACGACATTTTGGAATCCCAACAGCATTTGTTCCATGGTCATCTGGGAGATACTGCGCGATAGTAGTTCTTCAACGAACTAAGAGACAATGTCGCTTCATAAATCGAACTATCCATCCAAATAATTTTGGTTTTCCTGTACGATAATTTTTAAGTTCCAGTTTCATGTCGGATTTCAATGCATGAAACTCAGACGCCATGTTGCCTTCAATCCACTGCGCACTTCAGTAATGTTATTTTATTTCCGAAATATATGTTTGTGACCCACGATCTGCCGTTTTCTTACTTGACAACATATCCATCGCCCTTTTGTTTTTGGCCACAATGGAAAGTTGCACTCGTTAATGGAAAAATGTCAGTTTGCTGCCCGATTGCTTGTAACTTCTACCATGAACTTTTCTGCAGCAGTGTAGCATATTCTCGAATTTATTTCTAGGGCTCAGATTAATAAAATGACAAAAATGTCACATCTACGCTTAATATTAAAACAGACTGAAGACTAAGAATGCGAAATTAGTTTTGCAATTTTGCACATTGGAATGCAGAGGTTATATTCCATCTCTGGCCACTTTCACTGTCACGATTTGAAACACGTTTGACAGACTGTTCTACATGGTTACATTCCATATCGAAAATTAAGTTTATTTTTTTTTTCTCCTCACTCGCATGTAACAATGTTAGTTGCAAGTCTTTTTACGGGATATTGCAATCAACCCCATCATTTAATGATTGTTTGTTGTGTATTTAGCAATGTTAGTTCAGTAGTTAGCCATTGCTTTGTGAATGACCGACGCCTCATAGCACTGAAATAAGCGAAAACCGGTTTGCTTCCAAATCGCCCGCAGCTGGTTTCGAACCCTCGAACCGTTATGTCGGGGAATTATGAAACTGCTCGTCTCACTAACCCCTAAGCCAAGTGCCGGCTTCGTCTAGAATAGACCCGAATTTTAGCAGGCAAAACGTGAGTAACAATTGTAAAATATTTTTGTTTGCACTCGCTTGCTTTAAAGTCAAGCGTAGTCCATACACAATATTTCTAGTAGTGCTGGGCTGAATTTACTTGTGGATTAGCTTTCCTATTACCAGTGTCCCTCGCCATCAGGAAACCCACTCCGACTTCAGAGGTGTTTGTAATTTACGTCCGCAAGTCAAAGACGATAGGTCAACATTTTAGTCCAACTGTCCGGTACAGGGATTGGACCCCTGCATTATAAGTAAGAGTCCGTGAAATAAATTAGATAAGCATCGAAATGAATTCACTACTTTATATTGGATTTGTGGACTATGAAAATGCCTTTGACAGAATTTACAGAGAATGTGTTTGACAAATGATGACGCTTTACGGGAACCCATAGGAAAACACGAATTTAATATGGGCAGCATAGGAGGACATGGAATGAAGAGTTCTTCATATGGGAAAATTATCAGATGCCTTGCCGATACACTGACTGTGAGTGATAAAAACTCCGCATTGGTGGAGCAAGCACGAAAAGACATTTCCGGTCGCCGTGTAAATATAAATATTTATAAAGTTACTCATCTAGATACGGACTACGTGGCGAAGAGGTTACGGTCGCAGTTCGTAATCTCATATGCCTGCGATCGAAACACAGCTGCGGGCGATTTGGCAACAGGCCGCCTTGCGTTGGCTTTTTACGAAATGGTATGGGTGCCGGTCGTTCAGAAAGTAATGGCAAACTACTGAACGTAAACTTGCCAGGAGATCACAATAACAAAAATTTATGGTGTTGACTGCAACGTTCTGTAAAGGATATGCAACTAACTAACTCATCTAGATATAGACTTCACGACACCGATGTTACACTTCTCTCTCCAACAGCCATGACGCTATTGTATGGTTGACATCCTGGCGCAGCCGAAATTTTCTCCTCGTACCCCCCCCCCTTTTTTTTTTTGGTTTGTCTCCACCACCACTCTGAGGAAGTGGGGGAGGTGGGGTAGTGAGGAAAAGAAAGGGGGGGGGGGGGGGGGTCTGCTGTTGAACGTGTGGTTTCCACCTTCCCTTGTAGAATAATATAAATGTTTATAACACACTGTAAAGTTAGACCATTTCAGCTACTGCACTTATAGTGTTAGGCCTTCAGACATTCTAGGCAACCATCATCTCATCTCATCTTGTTCCTCTTTTATCTTGAGGTGAAGGTGGAGGTTGTGTGTGGGTAGGGGATGTGTGGGTGGTGCATAGGTGTGTGGATGGGGCATGTATATGTGCCTGGGTGTGTGTGTGGCTGGGGGTATATGTGGGTGGGTGGGGGATGTGTGGTTGGGTGGAGGATGTGTTTAATAACATGGTAATATGCTATGTTTATGTTTACAGCATTCATTTGACAGTGCTTTGTTTCTATGTGAATGTATTATGCACTATTGATGAACGAAAGATGAGTGATTGGAAGGGGGATGTGTGTGTGGGTGGAAGATATGTGTGGGTGGGGATAAGTGTGGGTAGTGGGGGGTGTGTGTGGCTGGTGGGGTGTGTGTGGGTGGGAGATATGTGTTTATGGATGGAAGATGTGTTGGTGTGTGTGGATGTGTGTGGGGGATGTGTGTATGGGTGGGGAGATGTGTGTGTGTGTGAGTATGTGAGTGGGTGTGTGTGTGTGGGTAGGGGATGTGTGGTTAATGGATGTGTGGTTAAGGGATGTGTGATTGGGGGATGGGTGACTGGGGGTGTGTAGGTGGAGGATGTGTGGGTGGGTGAGTGTGTGTAGGTTGGGGTGGGGATGGGTGTGTATGGACGTGGGATATGTGGGTGAGTGGGGGAGATTATTTGGGTGGGGGATGTGTGAAAGTGGGGGATATGTGGGTAGGTGCGTGGTGTGTGGGTTTGGGAGATATGTGTGTGTAGGTGGCGATGTGTGGTTGGGGGATGTGTGTTTGACTGGGTGGTTGGGGGTCTGTGCGTCTGTGGTGGAAGATATGTGGGTGGGTGAGTGTTTATGGGTTATGCGATGAGTGGAAGATGTGTGTGTGTGGGTGGGGAGATGTGTGTAGGTGGGGGATTGGTTGGCGGGCGCATGTATGTGTTCCTAGGGGTGTGTGTGGGTGGGTGGAGGATGTGTGGTGGGTGGGAGATATGTGTGTTTGGGGAGATGTGTCTAGGTGGGGGATGTGTGTTGGTGTGGGATGTGTGGGTGGGGATGGGTGGATGGGTAGGGCATGTATGTGTACATGGGGGTGTATGTGTGGTTGGGTGGGGGATGTGTGGGTGGATGGGGGATGGGTGGATGGTTGGGGTATGTGTTTCATAACATGGTAATATGCATTGAGAATGTTTTTTTTCCCTATGTGAATGTATTATGCATTACTGATGAACGAAAG
>JACEFZ010008844.1:10000-13206 GCA_014155875.1 Cepaea nemoralis
CGAGATGACTCGATGTTCTTCGGGAAGACGCTGTTCAGTGTTTTTCTGTGGATTTCCTGTGAAATTCGTGTGAATGGTGTTTTTCCTGTGGATTATGTGATGTTATTTCGTGTTCGTTTATTGGAAGTGTTCAAAAGAAGCCACGGAAGGCAGGTGGTGGATGAAATTTTGAGGGCAGCCGACAGATATTTGTTGGTTATGGTCTTGAGTTTCGAGACGGCAAGCAGAGGATCTCTTTCGAGAGACAATGGTTGCGGTCATCCGGCCAGTATGGTCACTGCCATTGAGGAAAGCAACGGCAAACTACCTCTTTGAAAGTGCCTAATATATTATGATTCGCTTAGGCGAGTCATGACCGCCCACGCTTTCCGGCATGGCACATGATTGATTGATTGAGCATCAAACAATTGATTGGAAAGATGGTGTTAGACTTGTATAATAATGGGAAAATAGCATCAAACAATTGATTGGAAAGATGACGTCAGACTTCTTTAACCACGGAAAGATAGCATCAAAAGACTGATAGGAAAAGAGATGTTAGACTTATCAACAGGTGGATGGGAAAGACAATCTTAGACGGGGACAATCATGCCAGCGACAGAGTGCTGGAGTACAGTGTAGTCAACCTTTCCTGTGGAGATGCCCTTCTAATGTAACAAGCACAGAAGCGACAAGGAACGACTGGAGACTGCGTGCGTGCATAAATGTATGTGCGTGTGTGTCTATGTATCTGTATCGTCTGATCTCTTCCCACTTCTAAACTAATTTGCTTTTAGTTTTCTTCTCTACACTCTGTTGTTCCCAATCCACTCTAATTTCCGCCAATTCCGCCAGAATGAATCTTCAACGTGAGCCCTTTCCCACTTCAGTCACACTTCTTGGCTGCTCATCTCCCGCTAGCGCACAGTCAAAGGGAGAGAAGCTCGGGGGATCCCATTGATTTTCGCTAACGACCCAGTAAAAACAACTGACAACAACAAAGATTATTTCCCTTGTCACTAAACACACGGTCTCGCGGGCCATCACGTTAAGATCGGGAAGTTGGTCTTAGATTTTTCCTGTGAAAACACAAGCTTCCCAGATTTTCTCCATCCCGCGTTCAAACAATCGAATATAGCTGAACTAGTAACGCGCAATTATTATTGATCCTACGTAATTAGCAAGCGTAAAATTAGTAGCATTTCCTGCGTCTTTACTGGCACAGTGGAATAAAGATTAATGAAACTTTAATGAAAGTGTGGAAAAAACCACACAATTACAGCAAAAAATTAGAAGGGTGCAATGAAAACTAAGAGGTAATCTCAAATATAATACACGAAGACATCGACAATGTGGTATAAATTTAACATAGAGGTACCGGGCGGCTATTCCAAATGAGTTAGTTGCATATCCTTCACAGGACGTCACAGTAAACCCCTGTATCTTTTGGCTGTTTGTGATTTTTTTAGCAAATTTACCTTCAGTAAGTTGCCATAACTTTCTGGACGGCCGGTACTCATACCATTGTATAACAACTAGTGCAATGCGGTCGGCTTCAAATCGCCTGCAGGTGTGTTTTCACGGGAAGACATTATTTGGAGTTTTTAGTAAATAAATGTTGCATGTCCTTAGCATACGTTACTATCAACACCATTGATTTCTTATGCAATTTTACGTTCAGTAGTTTGCCATTGCTTCTGAACGAGAAGACAGAAAAGGGCAAGCAGGAGTTTCCTTTGACTTACAAAATATTAACAATGATTATATCACAGAAACTGGTAACACAACAATCTAATATTGCAATAAAAGAGAAAAGTCTTAACCAAGATAATCAATTCAATTGGGGTAATAGTAACATAATATGTGTGACAGAGATACAGAATCGGTTCATCTAATCTCATCTTGTTTCTAATGTACCTTGCCGTATCAGAGGTGAACGAACTAACGAACTTTATTTTCAAAGGGTAGAAAATTAGGCACGCATACCCGTCTTACATTCGGCCCTTCCAATCACTCATCTTTCGTTCATCAATAGTGCATGATACATTCACATAGGAAAAAAAAAACATTGTCAAATGAATGTTGTAAACAAACAATGCATATTACCACGTTATGAGACACATCTCTCACCCACCCATACATCCCCCATCCACCACACATTCCCCCACACACATCCCCCAAGCAACCACACACACACACCTCTATGCACACATACATGTGTCTACCCACCCACCCATTCCCCCTCCCACACACATCTTCCAGCTACCACACATCCCCCACCCTCACATCCCCCACCCACACACATCTTCCACCCACCACACATCCCCCACCCACACATCCCCCACCCACACACATCTCCGGGAGAGTGCTCGGTTATGGAATTCATATACCAAGATTCCCACGGACTCTGTTATTCCCTCTGTCCATCGTTTACACTGTCGGCCTATTCTTCCGGTTCCATTCTGTCTGTACATCATTGCTTGTTGTAGTATACTATCAGTTGGTAGCCTAGTTATGTGGCCCGACTATTTTACGTGATGTTTTCTAAAGAATAGAATAGGCTAATCAGACGCTACATTTCAAAAAATGAAAAATATCAAATGTAATAAATCACTTTCAGTGAATGTCAGAACGAGATTTGTCCTGAGATGTTTGTGATGTTTTGAGCCTAGAGTACGTGTTGGCGCATGATGAAGATGGCTATAAACAATCAACAATACAAGACAGGGGTAAACTGGTAAATGATGACAGAAAAACACCGGGCTGTCCTGTTGAGTTGAATGAAGAAAGAACCACACGACATATACGATGTGCTGTGGCGTCCTAGACAGACCACAGCTGCCATGGCGCACTTGCGTCAATTCGTGCTATTATATTGACCATTTCCTTTGGACTCAAGCATCAAAAGGCGCCAAATGATAACTCCTAGCAAGCTACAATCAGTAATGCTAATGGCATTGCTGTCTTGACAGATAGTTTGTTACATTGTGCTTCAAAACAGGCATAATAACTACAACCCATGAGTAGTAGGTTACGTCCTAACTGATTATATTTTCTGGATTGTGGTGCTGGATTGACCCCAATCCAGCTGGATTGGGGTTAGGGGTTAGGGGTTAGGGGTTAGGGTTGGGGTTTTTGGGTTAGGGGGGGTTAGGGGGGGTTAGGGTTAGGGGTTGGGTTAGGGTTTTGGGTTTGGGTTTAGGGTTTTTTAAGGGGTTAAAGGGGGG
>JACEFZ010008847.1:0-12266 GCA_014155875.1 Cepaea nemoralis
CCTTAAAAATATTGCCCCCCGGCCCAAAATTTTTCCAAAAAGTCTTTTTTTTTTTAACCCTTTTTTTGGAAATTTCCTTGTTTGGGTTTCCCATCCTAAAATTTAAATTATCAAGCAATATACAAATATTTCAAACAATATTAATTTCAAACCCTGCAACAATACATAATCTGTTAATTACTCTAATATTATCTAATTATCTTAACTAAAGCCTCCAATCGAAGATCCTGACGAAGAAATATTCCTGTTTCAATCCTGAATTCTGACACAAGAATTTAAATGACCTCCTGATTCAGAATTACCTACACCACATAAAAAAGGACTCTAATCAAGCTCGTTGAAATGAGCAGAACAACGAAGAGCCTCTGGATTTCTTTCCTTAATAATTCTTTCCAATTATTTCCTGACGTTGATTATGCTCGATATCAGGCTCGCAACAAGACTGTTTGATTACTTGCTCGATTACTGTAGATTCCCTTCAAGTAAGGTCACCTTCACGCAAGCGACAACTGCTCACGACTTCAGCAAAAAAAACTCACTTTCCAACAGCAATCATATATATATTTCAGCGCAAACGTAATCCAGTCAACAACAATTGGACTTAAAGCTGACGCTATCCAATCTCTTATTTTCATGTGGGACTCTCGCCATGGTCAGTTTAAATTACTTTATCCAAATCCCGAGTTGAGACAAGTTTCATTTATGCCTTCCTTTAATTGAAGTGACTGTAGAGAGTATTGCAGATCTTGATTTCATAATTATGGAATTTGCACCATAACCTTGACTTCACCTTCAACAGTCCCACGGGTTAAAACTCATAATTTGTACTGATTTTTGATGCAGAACAGCATTACTTGATCTCAATATACCATTTTGCGTTGGTCATTTCTCCAGTTAATTTCATAATTATGTAATAACATCAGTCTTTCAAAAAAAATAAGTTTATCAATCAAACCTTTTTTTAGCGCTGTCCTTGAAAATGGATCTCCTTCTTAACCAGGAATCCAGTGAGAACCCAGAACAGCTACCAACAGTCGGCTTTCATCTGTTGCGTTTCTCAATATTTACTTCTCCAGACACCCCAGACATAACCATCTTCTATGGCGGTACTCTCTCTCTCCGCGACCTCCCATGTTTCATAAATTCACGGCACCAAATCAACCTGTTATAATAGTGTGACATTACAGGTTAGGCACGTGATCGTACAGGACACAAGTCTTCGCGTTGTTAGAAACATACTTTATTAGCCGAATCGTTCTATTTCAGCCCACATGATGGAGACTCCCTTCTTGGTGTTGACATCTCTTCTCGCTGGCCCCCAAGTGACGTGTGTGTTTTCCTAGATACACTTCTTCATTCGTGCACACACGTTCACTATGGTTTTCCCCTAGTCAAGGAATGCGCAGCATTCCTTAACTCTTTACTCCTAACCTAATTCCCTCACTGTTACATAACGCACAACTGCCACGCGTCAAGATGTCCTCTCTCAGCATCCGCCATGTCTTCTCCAGATTATTCATGTATGCTTCTAATTCTCTAATCCGTGTATTATTAGATCTTTTTTCATGCCCCTTGCACTGCTGGTTATGGTGAAGTTATAGTCTAGTTATACTACTAGAAGGTTTTCTCAGTATGTGTTCCATCGTGTGTAATGGTTTGGTTCTGTAGTGTTCCACGTATATCACTCTTCACTGTCGCCCGTTTTCTGTGACTTACCGCCGAGCAGCTAGCCTTGCATCCTTGTAATCATCTACTTGTGATTAATCGACACACAGTGGATGTCTTAAGTGAGGCTCCATGGTGTTAAACAGCGGTTCTATGAGCGAATATTAAACTGTCGGATGCAAGAGAGAAAGAGAGAGAGGGGGAGAGCGAGAGCAAGAGAGAAAGAGAGAGAGAGAGGGGGAGAACGAGAGCAAGAGAGATGAGGGAACCGCGATCCCAAAATGACGTTGTAAAATAGCTGTCAATCAACAAGGAAAAGGTTGCTGCGGATATGGGTTAATATATGCGTAAAACAGAATTAAATCTTGAAAGAAGCTAGGCAGAAATAATTAATAAACATACGTTGTTTGGATGGATAAAAAGTTGAGTTAACCACGGAACAAAACATATGTGATTGTAATGTATATGTTTATACTACAAAAAGACAGCACAATATGTCATGTGTCGTTTCTTATAAATCAAGAACGTCACACACACACACACACACACACACACACATATATATATATATACTACATGCACCTACTGTGGGCAAACATTTGCAGCAAGAATTGGCCTTACCAGCCACACTCGCCACCGCCATGAATCGTAGTTATTAAGCCTTTTTGAAGCACAATGTACCAAACTATCGTCTGTCAAGACGGAAAGGTGCCAATGAATATATATATATAAATCGCTAACCCAAATAGGTGTATAAGCTTGAGAGAGTAACTATGTAGGCAGCAGTACTGCCTTATCATTATGAAATAATCTCTAGTATAAGGGCACTTACATATCAACTATCACCCTTACTGAAACATCCAAACATACCAATGTCCGCAAAACGACAGATAATAAACAGCATATTCACAACCCTATGCTACCAATCTGGACTTTATCCAAATTACAGCTTCGCAAAATCAACACCTGCGAAATGAGATGCCTGAGGAGAGCTGCCAACTTAACAATCCGAGGCCGAGTAAGAAATGCTACTATCAGACAGACTGTGGGATCAACACCTTGTGCCACATTTATTGAAAGACAGAAGATCAAGTGGTTTGGCCATGTCGCTAGAATGCAACATCAGCAGCTACCATCACTGGCCTTACATCAAAGATCATCTGCGACGAGACCACGAGGACGTCCAAGAAGAAAATGGATTGACGACATCAGAGACATTGTACAACCACACGCAATGACACTATCCAGTGCCGCCCACCGGGCGCTGGAACGCAAATTATTCCTCCCCACGACGATTAACGGCAGAAGTAGAAGATGATGATGCTGATGATGATGATAAGGGCATGGGATAGAGAGGGAGGATGACAGACAGAAGACAGACATACAGACAGGCAGGCAGACAGGCAGACAGACACAGAGACACCGAGATACCGAGACAGAGAGACACCGAGACAGAGAGACAGACAGATAGACGGATAGATGGATACACAGACAGATAGATAGAGATAGAGAGAGAGAGCGAGATAGAGAGATAGAGAGACTGATAACAAAGAATACGACAGAAGCTAGTTTGAGAGACAGACAGAAAGAGAGACAGATAGACAGACAAGCAGACAGACAGACCGAGAGACAGACATACAGGCAGACATTGAGGCAGACAGGCAGACAGACATACAGGCAGATAGACAGACAGACAGAGACACGAGACACCGACACACCGAGACACATAGACAGATAGACGGATAGACATATAGATAAGTAGATAGATAAATAGATAGAAGAGAGAGAGGAGAGAGAGAGAGAGAGAGAGAGAGAGAGAGAGAGAGAGAGAGAGAGAGGAGAGAGAGAGAGAGATAACAAAGAATACGATAAAGCCTAGTTTGTTTTTGTAGAAGAATACGAAGAGTTTAAAGTAATGTATGGTTTATCTGTTTGAGTTGTTGAAAATAGCAAACGATATTGTTCTGTGTGAAATGAAATCACGGCAGCAGACATCAGCCTGTAGTAGGCAGACAGGCAAGTACTGTGTGATGTACTGTTTAGCTCTTCTTGAACTCAGGGGTGCACGCTAGACGTGGACACGGCTGGAAGTTTGATTTCTTGTCTGTCTATTCTCTTCAATGTCTTCCCGTGAGAATAAATCACTCATTCACTCTGTGTCTGTCTGTCTCTATCTCTTTCTTTCCATCTCTATAATTATATATCTCTATCTTTGTCGATTTGATCTCTATCTTTCTAAATGTCGAACTATCTCTATCCCTCACTAGCTCTCTAAAACTCTCTGTCTATCCCTATACCACTCTTTCTTTCTCTCTCTCTCTCTCTCGCTCTCTTTCTCACTATCTCTATATCTATATCTCCCTGTCTCTGTCTCCATCTCTATCTCCCAGCCTCTATTTATATTTATATCTCTATATTTATGAGGGGGCGTTAAAAGAAAACCTTAAATGTGTGTTTTGTGTGCGTATGTGTGTGTGTGTGTGTGTGTGTGTGTGTGTGTGTGTGTGTGTGTGTGTGTGTGTGAATATATTCTGAAAACGTACAGCAAAAAAATGTATCTTTTTATGTAGTCATCGTTGCGTGCAATGCAAGTCTTTGAGCGCCGATAAAGCGTTCGGATTCCTATGTAACCACTCATGCACTATCTGCTGTAGCTATTCATTGGACCGAAAAATATTGAAACTTCCTCTATCACTCATACACTTACTGGATTGACAGTCATGCATCACCATACCGGACCTTCATTAGCCGATGAATTTATATACGTTTTACGCCTCCACTGATCTTCTATTATGGGGTGCTGATGGAAAATACCTAATTTCCTACATTTCACACACACACACACACACACACACACACACACACACACACACACACACACACACACACACACACACACACACACACACACGTACGCACTCACGCACACGCAAGTGTAAATACACTCTTTAGTGATCTGACCAAGATCAGCAAAGCACAGACGAGAGATCTGAACCTCAAACAACCACTGTCATAAACAAAGACCACTGCAAAACTACAAATGAAACGTGTTCAAATATTTGTCTAATTCCATCTCGCGACAGCTGTCTGTAAATGTCATTTTCTCTAGGCATATAATGAAAGAGATAAGACTTCACGAACAAAAAACATAGATATACAAGACGCTTTGTATAATGAAGCAAAACCCATCGGCCATATATTAAACAGAACTGACTCTTTGATGTCCCCGTCAGCCACGTTAATCACTTCACATTCAGTAATAAGATGTTCATCGATTTAAAGAGATAACCGGCAGAGCACTAAAGCAAATAAAACAGCCAGCTCCGTCAGCCGGCTGGTGGCTAGCTTGTACTTTACCGAGTGTTTACGTCTGGTTAGAATTATCTAGGTCTTTGCTTGGTTCTACCCTTTAGGCACTTTGTTGAACATTATAATATTTCTTTACTAAGGAATAGTAACTGATGGTAGTCTATTTCGTTGTTTAGCTTTCTTTAGCATTCGTTGTTGTTATTTCTTCATGACAGACAACACCCCCCCCCTCCCCCCTTCCCCCCTCCCCCCCCCCCCCCCCCACCAGCTAAATGATGAAGCCTAAATCAAGAACAGCAGCGGGTAACACAGAACGGTGCATTTTTATGCTCGAATTAACGAAAGCTGTAATTGGATGAATACCTTTTTGTTCGCATATCCTTTACAGGACATCGCTGTCAACATCAGCATCTTTCAGCTGATCGTTGATTTCTTGGCAAGATTGCGCTACTGATTCTCGCGCAGGTTACGTTCCTCAGGTGGATATACGGGATTACAAAGAAAAAACGTTAACCCCAAGGCCAGGGAGACGGCGCGTGAATAACGGACCCCAAAATGTGGTGATTGTTAGCGTAATATTTTCAAATATCAAAAGCTGATACGTTTACCTTACATTTAATTTCATTCAGCTGTGGTCACTGCTTATTGTTAATACACAATAAAAGGGCGTTTAAACGTTCAACTTCTTTGCACAGGATTTATCTCAATTTGAATAGTCTCGTTCTGCAAAGCGACCTGCTGAAGGCGTGACACAGAAAACTCTGTAGCTCATGCGACCGCCCTCAGAGTGCTTCGAAAACATTGAACCCATGAAAAGCATAGCCAAGCCCGAAAAAGGACCATTTCCGGAGCACGGGTCAGGTGGTATGAACCATCCATCCATCATATACCATGCCGGAAACGTGGGCGGTCATGACTCACCACTTCACTCGATCACCAGAGTCGTGGATTAGCTCAGTGTTCCTGTCTCGACCATGCCATGTGGCCAAGCCATCCAGGCATATTGACATCCGGTTCTGCGGCGAAGGAGGTTACGACTGAAATAATTTAATCCCACATACCATGTGTGAAACACAGCTGCGGGAGATTTGCCAGCAGACCGCCTTGCGTTGATTTCCATACAGTGGTAAGAGAGCCGGTCGTTTATAAATCAATGGCAAACTACTGAACGTAAACTTTCCCAGGAATCACAAACAGCCAAAAAACAAAATGCTGACTGCTGCATCCTGTAAACGATGTTCAACTAACTTAAAAATGCATTTGGATTTGGATACGTGCAACGTACATACAGTATCTTTCTGAGATATGTGTGATCTTTATATCACCTTGTCTACCTGCATCCCGTATGAAAGGCATCCATGCACAATAAAACTGGTCCACAATTAAGCAAACTATGGGTGTGAAGTTTCTAGAGATCAAATATTTACATTGGCACCTTGCCGTCTTGACAGACGATAGTTTGTGCTTTAAAAAGGCATAATAACTTTTACCTATGGCGGTAGCGAGTGTGACTGATAAGGCCAATTTCCGCTGTAAATGTCCGTTCACAGTGGGTGCATGTGAACACGTGGTCATTTCCACCATCATGCACCATCTTACGTCTCAAACGCTCGGTGTGTGACTTATCTGCAATAATTTTCTCCTTTGTCTTTATTCCATTTCTGATGTTTGCCCTCCATGCAACACGTTCAGCGGCGATATGCTCCCAATGTGCATTATCAATGCCTGTATCAATCATGTCCCGCTTACACACATCTTTGTATCGTAGTAGAGGCCGACCCTGAGATCTCTTACCCATCTGTAATTCACCAAAAAAGATATCCTTTGGTATTCTACCATCATCCATCCTCCTAAGATGTCCTATCCATCTAAGTCTACGAAGACTGAGCATGGAATAAACTGTCACACAACCTGACCTTTCCAATACTTCAGTATTTGTGATTTTGTCTTGCCACTTAATACCAAGAATTCTTTGCAGACACCGCATATGAAAGCTGTTTAAATTTTTCTCTTGGTGTGAGTAAGTTGTCCAGGTTTCACTGCCATAGAGAAGAGTACTAAGGACACAGGCTTGACAGACTAGGACTTTTGTTTTGGCAGTAAGCTTCCTGTTCTCCCAGACTCTTTTTCTTAACCTGTTCATTGTTGTTGCTGCCTTACCAATCCGGATGTTGATTTCCTGATCTAGGGATAATTTGCTATTTACCACTGATCCTAGATATGTAAAATGGTCTACTATCTTTAGTTCGGCGTCGTCAATAACGATTGATGGTACCCCATGTGCACCTTGTGACATAACCTGTGTCTTCTTTTTGCTAATTGTTAAACCAAATTCAGAACAAGCATTGGAGAATACAGATAGTAGACATTGCAATTCTTCCTCAGAGTGGGTCGTAACTGCAGCATCATCTGCAAAAAGCAACTCTCTGATCAGTACCCTCCTAATTTTGGTCTTAGCCTTCAATCTCTGAGCATTGTAAAGGCCACCATCTGAGCGTGAGTGAATGTATATACCACCATCCTGATCACGAAAGGCATATTTCAGTAGAAGTGAAAAGTTTATTCTAAAGAGGGTGGGAGCTAGTACACAACCTTGCTTAACTCCACTCTTGATTTCAAATTCTTCAGAAGTTGCACCATCAAACTTGATTATACCCTTCATGCCTGTGTGGAATGATTCCACAATGGACAGAAGAGTTGGTGGGCAGCCAATCTTCTTTAGTGCCATGAACAGACCCTCACGACTGACCAAATCAACTGCCTTTGTGAGGTCGATGAAAGCAATAAACAGTGGTTGATTCTGTTCACGGCATTTTTCTTGCATTTGTCGCAATGAGAAAATCATATCAGTGGAGGCAGGGGGCTGCCCAGCTTGAGGCGGGCGGTAGTTGATCAGTGACACCTGTAGATGTCTCCCACCGTCAGAGGCAACGCGTGGCGCCCCATGTCTACGCCAACTGACAAGGACTTATAACCCGTAACAGTTGCCTCTCGCTTTGATTCCGAGACCAGTTAAGACCAGGGATGGAGTTATTGCCTCTCCATAGCACAAAGCCTGGGCTAAAATATAGAGATCATGTGTTGCCCATGCAGCATGATCCCTCTCTCGGCCTGCCTAGTTCACTCCAGAGGAAAGGTAACACCCCTACATCTGGAACAAGACAAGCTGCAGAAGCTGCCGGATCAGCAAAGCAATGCTTTAACTGTCCGCCTGTCGGAGCTTCGATCCTAGACCAGCCGCCAACCAAGGCTTAGGCCTGGTCTGCCCTGCCATGACATTTTGTCTTTAGCTTGCATTTCCTCGCACTAGGGTAAGGCTTGTACCCTCCCAATTGCGCTCTTCCGCCCGAAGCCGTTGGCACAATGTGGGGTGTCAGGTTTGGTAAGCGCCGCCCAACGTTCGGCGCTAACAGAAACCAGGTAGTACCGTCTACTGTTATACGGTAGCTCAGTCATATCTGACTAAGACCTGACTGACAAGATCACATATAGAGATCGCATATATTAAATCACATATTAGATGTGAGCTTGGCCATCAGCACCGCATTACTATCATTAATTAAAAGAGAAATCACTATCACGAAACTATAAATCGATCTTAGAGCGATATTCGTCTGCAACATGTATTGGGAAGCAAGCTGGCGGATAGATTGACTCCATCTGCTCCGCCGGGTGAGGTATTGGTACACAATAAGGCGTGTGTGGTCAGGAATCCTGTGGGATTACGCACGTGGTGTCAATGAATAGATAAACCATGTTGGGGTGGAGAGCATGGCGCGGCAGAATACTCGTAGGAAAGGCCATTTAATGACATAATAAGACTGCAGCTGCTACCATTATTCTTGGAATTCGTCGCTGGTTGTTGAAGATGCAGACGGAAAACTCATGGGAATGTCTCGAGTGCCGTGATGTTGGGTTTGATTCAACTCAACTTAGTTTCTAACAACAGGATTTAACTTGAACTGAACGTGCTAACAACTATAATATACTCCTAATGTTGATTCAAACAAACCTGCTTTATGTATGTTCCAAACAATATTTCAAGTTAAAGGAATCTAGGACACAACAAAATCAATCAACCAATCAATCAATCAATCAATCATATAAGCACACGTAATTCTTTATTAATCCGATTTTAAAGCCGACGTTTCCTAGAACGAAATTATTAAACCGGGTGATGCGTCTGGTTACCTTGTAATTTTCTTTATTTTAATCTTCAAATCTGCTCTGCTTCTTTCCAGCAAACACTCCCCGTTAAGTCTCTTCTGTCCTTTGCTGCTGTTATTCTCACTAGATCAGGTGCCGTTTTTTGCCATGCGTCTTGCAGATGGGTTTAATGTCGTCGACACTCACAGCTTCCACGTTTGATACGTGTAAAAGAAGGGATTGTGAAGCATTTGTTTTCATCATTACTCTTTTACATTGCTATGAAGTATATTTGACATGTGAAATCAAGAAACACAATCGTCCACGCACGTACGCCTGCTCGATTCGCCAACGAAGAGTTCCCATGCTGGGGTTAACATTGACAACCATCACTAATGATTCTGTGAAATGTTATTCAAATCGTTTGTACTAATTAAAGTGCAATGAGCAACTGGACAAGTGGCTAGAATGCCGACTTTTCCTTCGGGAGACCCAGGTTCAATACCTCGGTACGGTGTGAATTTTTTTCTGTCGGGGGCAAAACAAAAACCCTAACATGTACAGGTCTCGGTGACTGCAATAGCTAAGCAGCTTTAGTTCCTCAGGCTAAAGGACCTCCCCCAACCTTTCCTGTCCTACACCACAATGTACTATAGGCAATACATGACAGGTGAGGCATGTTTGGAAGGGTGTATGTACCTACTCAAGCCAAATAAAATGTTTAATGAACAAGAATAACCAATAAACAACTTCTACTCGCCGGCATGGTTGAAAGGAAAATGGCGCTTGTTGCTAACTCCCGGTGCGGTGATGGCAAGGTAGTGGGTTCACTCCATACACAGGAATTTTGTTGGATTTAAACTCTAACTTTTTATACAGCAGTCAATGACCTAATAAAGATACCATTGCAATGATCAATAACATACAATTGCCTAGAAATTCAACCTGGAATTGATCGCAGCGTCCTGCAATGGGCATGCAACAGGTTTCATAGCAGCGAGCACGCTGGTGTAACAGTTAGAGTGCTATACTGACAATGGCATGAGTCTATAGTAGAAATGTTCGATACCATTTCTAGTCGTTCGCAGCGGGAGGGAAATACTGACCATATATTACCCCGTGCACCCAGGCCTACGAACATGTGATGTCCTAACACACACTTACAAAGGTCACAGCTACGGAGCTGGTTTGTGTTACTAGAATAGTCACGGTAGCTCAGTGGATGGAAAAGCGCACCTATTGGTCAGTTTGCAATGCTCTAATTCCCTAAAGATGAAGATTTAAGAAATAATATTGCCCTTGACTCCAAGGTCGACTCAACCTGAAGTGGGTACCCGAGAATGTTCTAGAAAATCAACTCGATTGTGACCACATCACTCACCGGGTACCGCTTGGTCTACAAAGCATGAAGCTATAGTGAGTCTCCATGGCGAAGTGGTCAAGCCGTTTGCCTCGCGTTCCGAAAGTTGTGGGTTCGATTCCGGGCTAAGCTTTCGGTTCACGAGTCCATTATTCACGGAGAATCCTGGGGGGGGGGGGGGCATCTCTGGAGGTACGGAGTTCGTGCTTTGTGCGACGCTTTCGGCAGACTTCCCTGCGGAAAGAGACCGAGCCATATGGGATAAAACCCGATGGAATGAAGTCGATCTTCTCGACTTTGAAGAATTTAAGTCTTTAAATATAAAGCTAGCAAGAAAACCTCAGTATGTCAGAACATGAGGAAATTAGTCTTTAAGTTGTACTTACTTATCTTTTATTAGGTCATAATAAAGATACCGTCCTACACAATTCAGCTTACCGCAAATGCTTAAGAACTCCCTGAAATGCACAAGGGATCCTTGGGCCATAATTTGAGAAACACTGCATATGTGGTAATTCTTACATTAATATTCCCCACATTTTAGCATATTATCATTCTACAATCAATACATCTAATATCAGTTGATACGTTTGACACTTCAAGTACTCATTACATGTTCATACTCTGCATTTTACTTTCTTCACTTTTGGTGGCCATCATAGGCACCCATCTCTAAAAGCAACGTTCTGACACACTATCAGAAACATTAGAATTGTCCTGACCATATTAGAAGGTTCCATATTTTCATTGAAGATTATTTCGCTAAAACATTACCCCAAAGCAGGAAGCTGCTATTTGGCCGTGATACAAAATAACCATCACAATTTGTATGCCTGAATACATGGAGGAATACGTGGCCAGTCTTCTCCTCGCTTAGCGAGAAGACGAGCTCAGGCGCCCGAGCGCTAGTCTACCACGCTCATGACATTAAGGAGCACAACTCTCTGTCCACTGCGCAAACGCGCCTGCTATAACATCTTTACCATAGCTACATTTGGGAGAATATGCTGTAAAACAGTAAGGTATGTGTAACGTCTGCACAACAGTGAGCGATAATAACCACAGGCACAGTGTACAGACATCACAACAAATTCCACTACGGCAAATGTAAACCACAGGGAGGAAAATCAATAATAAGATTCCACACAAAATAATATAATAGAATAAAAAATATGTTATGTTACGACAACAAATCGATTTTTCAATTATACGACTAATCTTACTCAGGAACAAAACAAACACATCTAAAGAAAAACGTGAAATTCGAATATTTAATCACGTTAAATCATAAACAGCAAAGGTCTTCTCTTGCATTGGAGAGAACTTACCACACGTATCTATGTTATTGCTGTTGTTGGTTGTTGTTTGTTGTTGTTGTTTGTTGTTGTTGTTCTCCTCCTCCTCCTCCTTCTCCTCCTCCTCCTCCTCCTACTCTTCCTCTTTATTTTCATATTTAGTGTTTGCCTTGTCAGAGAATGAGCTCTTCGGTATAAATAGGAATTCAAGATGTGCATGCCGAATCAGAATGATCATCATGTGTCTTCTCTTCACCAAGCAATTATTTTTAGTTACACTGCAATCCAAGGTGTTAGCAACATTCATCACAATAACCATATCTCCGATGCATTCAATTTCTCCTTAATTTATTCGTTCACACTTCACGATTTACTTTCTGCCTACCGCAGATCTGTACATATAACACGTCGGCACACACTTTTTGAAATGTAAAAGGGAATTTGCCCCATTTATTTGCAAAAAAACCGAATTTTTTTTCTTTTTACCTTTT
>JACEFZ010008848.1:5000-72500 GCA_014155875.1 Cepaea nemoralis
TAATTCTAACGTGCTTAGTTTAGGGGTGGCCATTATACAGAGAGGTAAGCTAGCAGGTCTAGTACAATATAACTGCAAATTACTATACAGATATATGAACAAGTACTATAAATCTAGATATTACCACACACAGCACATTCACTCAGTGACAAGAGTAGAATCAGGACCACAGACCTATGCAGACGTGTGAAGTGTGAACAGGTAAGATATTAGTCCTAACCCCTATCCACATTCACTCTAGCTGGATTCTCCAAAATGATATCTCCCTCTTATAACTAAGGATCCCGTGTCAAAAGACCCCGTTGTCAGAAGATCCCACTGTCAAAGGTTCCTGCTTGCAGGAGATCTCGCTGTCCAAGGATTCCGTTTACGGGAGATCCCGCTGTCCAAAGATCCCGTTTACGAGAGATCCCGCTGTCCAAAGATTCCGTTTACGAGAGATCCCGCTGTCCAAAGATTCCGTTTACGAGAGATCCCGCTGTCCAAAGATTCCGTTTACGAGCCCCCAATAATGTCGTGTCCTCCTTTACAGTGTCGTCCCTGGAGTGAAGAGAGCCGACACCCACATTATAATATTTTCCTCCTTTTTAATATTCTGGAGAATCCACCAGCTTCCGTCCAACACACTCCATCAGCCCGTGGACACCTTTTCCTGTCACTCTCTCACTGTCGTACTATGCCCCCTCTCATACTTCCCCAACGCAACATACTCAACAACTCTTGCTTCTAAAAATTAATAAAGATTAATTTATTAAAAGAAAAGTGTAACGTATATGAGACGTGTATGTGAAGAAAATGTGTGACGTGTTCTATAAAGTGTGTAGAATCGGACTCTCAGACAACAACCCAGTCAGCTGATCCCAGCAAGGATAGACCACAGCACGTTACGTCAGAACATGTACATCTCACCCAGTGCCGAAACCATCCTGCTGGATACTGATTTGTCTCTGTAGACCTCTGGTAATCCCATTTCCTGATCATCCGAAATAGACACCGGTGGTATTAACAGTTAATCATGGACCGGTTGCACCCTACACAATGTCCGTTCCTATCGTTCCTAAAAAAATGCACAAGTCCTTTGTAGTGTGTACACAGTTATTAATGTTAATTGTTAATGTAATTGATCCTCACTCGTGTCTATCTAGCCTCACGTATCATGTCTTGTGTTCTATTACACGAGATTATATCACACTAGGTAACTATTATCATTAATGTTCTCAGTTAGTTACTACTGTCTGATGCTGTGTGGTGCATCAGTAATCATCACCCCTCTTTGGTGAATCATCTTCCTTCTAGCTTTAGTTACGTTCTGTACGCAACTTTATTGACTGTTCCACTGGTGTTCTTCCGAATGGGATTTGAACCTTTCCTAAAAACTTGTTGAGTTTCCTCGGATCTGGTAGGGAACCTAGGATAGAAACAACACATCTGGTGATAGTACTAGTCACTGATCCTATCGGCTGAGTGTAAGCCTATTGCCTTGCTTAATGATCTTTAGCTAACTAAACTATGTCATAGAGCAGATTAGCTACCCACCTAGGGCCGAATCAGGCTATGACAAGGAAAGACCAATACAGAGTGCAACCTCAGTATTCTATTCACCTTAGCAGAGCCAATATCACTATTCTACTCTAACTAGTTTTCCACTAACAGTGCTAATCATCACACTATAGTTTTAACAAGGCTACAGTCTATATTAATTAGAACTAATATTATAATAGGTTATACCTTAAATGGCACTACTGCAGTCCTATCAATCATATCTACATCTGCCATTATAGGCACGTGTAAAATTAAGTCACTAATTAACACACGGTAGATATTATTTCCACTAAGCACTGCAGTGCCATTGCACTCCGACTAGAGCCACATTTCCAAGTCCCCCTAGTTGGCCCCAACTCGGGTTTATATGGCAAACTACCAAAGTTGGCCACGTGACGTTATCCTTTATGCCCCCACACAGGTGGCACATTGGCAGATCATCCCCTGTCAGGGATCCATCCCCCCTCTGGCTCCATCAAGGTTAGATTTGTCATCACTGGTTTAGACATCCAAAACAATCTAGAGAGTTACTGTCGAGTTCCAACAAAGAGTTTCGATACCAAGCTGCCAATCATGGTTTTCCAAACACCCTTACATTGTGCACGTGACGTTGTTGATGTCCGGCAGGTGTTCCACTGTATCCCATAACAAGCCCTCAACTTTATGTCATGTGGTGACAGTCAAATCCGCCATTCCGTTTGATGTCGGGAAATACCAAATGACAGTCTCACCGTTTTCTCCCTAGTCGGGCACTTCCGACCTGTTGATAAACTGTCAATCTTCTGTTCAGTGGTGACAATCCCAGCCGCCATTTCGCCTGATGTCCGGAACTATAAATGACAGACAGGGCTGTTCCATGTACTGAGATGGGCAATTCTATGTGATTCTATCTGTTATTGAACTGTCAACGCGGTGTCTGATTCAGCGCACTCACTTCCCAATGTTTACTATTTGCTGACCCGATGTAACTCGTGCAGCTGTATTTACTCTGTTAGTTAAAATCGCTGTGACCTAGAAAATATCCCGTTAATCAAACTTCTGTATTTTCATTATCTGGTTAACTCATGGCGATCTCGTGACATAGGCCCCCTCTTAAGAGAGTAGTCCATCTCACTCTTCTCCACCATGAGTTCAATCCAGATGATTCATTCCACTTCTTCAGGAGCTGGGTGTCTTGACAAGAAATCCGCTCCAACATTTTCCTTCCCAGGAATGTACTCCACTGTGAAATTATAGGGTTGAAGTAACAACGACCACCGCATCAAACGTGCGTTGAGCTTCTGAGAAGTAGCCAGGAACATCAGGGGCTGATGATCCGACTGGACCCGAAACTTAACTCCATACAAATAGGGCTGTAATTTTTGCACTGCCCATACGAGAGACAAGCACTCTCTCTCTCGACGGTTGAATAATTCCTCTCCGCCTGTAGAAGTTTCTTACTTGCGTATGCCACAGGTTTCAAAACCGAAGCATCGTCTTTTCCTTCCTGTAACAAAGCGGCTCCAATTCCAATCGCACTCGCATCTGTTCTCAACACAAATTGTTTGGAAAGGTCAGGGAGCTGTAATACAGGTTTGCTGACCAAGGCCTCCTTTAACTGACTATAGGCATTCTCACATTCTGGTGTCCAAATGATTTGGTCCGGGAATCCCTTTTTCAAGGTTTCCGTCAACGGAGCTCCCAGTTCAGTGAAATGTGGGATAAATTTGTGGTAGAACCCACACAACGAGAGAAAAGATCGCACATCCTTCTTCGTTTTTGGTCTAGGTGCATTTCTGATTTTCTCCAGGTTCTTCTCTTCTGGAACAATGTGTCCTGGAGTGATGGTGTGACCTAGAAATTCCAGAGTCTGGTAACCAATCATGCACTTGGTTGGACGAGCAGTAAGCCCTGCTTCCTTGAGTCTATTAAACACTCTCTCCAAGGATTGTAAGTGGTCATCCAAGCTGTCACTGGAAATCAGAATATCATCCATGAATGAGATGATGGACGGATCCTGTAACGGATCTAGTAAAGTCCTCATCATGCGTGTAAACACACTAGGTGCATTGCTGAGTCCAAAGGGCATGACCTTGAATTCGTAGTGTCCACTGGGTGTACTGAAAGCCAACAGTGGTCGAATCTCCGGTTTGACTGGTATCTGATAGTACCCCCGACTCAGATCCACCTTTGAAAAGTACCGAGCCTTATGGAGCCTAGCGAATAGCTGAGTTGGATTCGGCAAAGGTTCCACCTGAAATTGTGTGTGACTGTTCAGAAGTCGGTAGTCTATACACAACCGGTGTTCTCCACTTGGTTTGCGTAACAAAACTACCCCCGCATTGTATGGGGATGTGGATGGTGCAATCACGTCATCCTCCAGCAGTTTTTGTATTTCCTCCTCCAGGGCCTTTTCTTTAGAGAATGGCACGGGGTAAACCTTTTGGCGAACAGGCTCCTGTGTGGTCAAAGTCATCTCGAACTCAACCAACCTCGTTCGTCCTGGTTTATCAGTCAGTATCTCCTTATGAGACTTGAGAACCTGGGTTATCCTTTCCCTCTCCTGGGAGGTCAGATCAGGGTTCACTTGCACATCCCTATAGGTTTCCTGGTGTTCCAAGGGATATTCCCTGCCCTCGCTGGTTCCCACTTCTGTCTCCACTGCAACTGCCATTGCCATGAGGTGAGCTGCCTTGTCTCCGGGTCTCTCTTCGTATTTCCGCAAGAGATTGATATGGAAAATCTTCGACTTTCCCCGGATCCGGATCTGATAGTTGGTTCTGGATATCACCCTTTCCACGGGAAATGGTCCTTGCCAACCTATCTCCAGTTTGTTGTTTCCCGTTGGGAGTAGCAACAAGACTTTATCTCCCACCTCTAGAGATCTTTCTTTAGACCTACGGTTGTAGTAAGCCGCATGTCTTTTCCTGGCTTTTTTCAAGTTTTGATTTGCCAGAGTCCATCCCTTGTGGAGTTTTTCTTTCAGTTCCTCCACGTATTTATAGGATGAGATCACTTCTTCTGACGTCCCCTCTTCAGTCCAACTCCTCAACATGGCTTCCAACGGTCCTTTGATTGGACGACCAAACAGCAACGTAGCGGGTGGTAGTCCTGTTGAGCCATGAGGAACTTCCCGATAGGCGAAGAGTGCTGCTGGGATATATTCATCCCACCTATCAGGTTTTTCCTGCGCTAGTTTCCTGAGCATTGTCATCAACGTGCCGTTGAAACGCTCCACTTGTCCATTGGCTTGAGGGTGGTAAGGGCTGGTATGTATGTGGTTAGAGTGAAACACCCTAAATACCTCCTCCATGAGTTTTCCACAAAACTGAGATCCATTGTCCGTCAGAATTTGATCCGGAAAGCCTAATCTGGTAAAGGCCTCCATCAGTGCGTCCGCCACTCTTTTCGAGTCAATCGTGGTCAACGGTATAGCCTCACCCCACATTGTACAGCAATCCACCATTGTGAGTATATACATGTTCCTCTTCCTAGTCCTGGGAAGTGGACCCACGATATCGATGGCTACCCTCTCGAAAGGAGAGTTCATGATGGGCATCTCACCCAACACCACCGGTGCTGTCCAGTGTTTCGGTGCCACCCTCTGGCACTCAGGGCATGACTTCACATACCGACGCACATCATCTGTCATTCCCGGCCAATAGTAGTGGCAGGAAATCCGCTGCATGGTGGCGGCAATACCCATGTGTTAACTAAAGGAGATGGTATGCCCCATATGAAGAATCTGGGACCGGTGAGCTTTCGGGACGACCAACTGACCGTATAGGTTGTCTCCCCTTCCTGCTCTCCTGTAGAGTATCCTATTCTTCATGTAGTACTGCCCCCGTCCTGGTGGATCAGCACTTTTCTGCAGCTTTCTGTAGCAAGGACGTAAAGTATCATCCTCACTCTGGGCAGTTCGTAGCTCCCCCGGCATTGGGTTAGTCACAATTGCGTCTGCCTCTTCCGTTTTCGTCTGAGAGCGAGTCTGCATTGCTCCCATATGGATTGGCTCCCTGGGCATTCCCAGAAAGACATACCGGCAACCTAGGATGACTGGAAAAATGGGATCGGTCAATACAGCGGCCTTGATGGTGCCGGTGACGTACCTTGACCGAATCTCCACATTAGCAATAGGCAACTTCATGACTACAGCACTCTTCTGTGCAGGCTGTATATCCAATGTCTCACCTGTGAATTGTTCTGGATGTACCAGATCCGCAGAAATCACGGCCTCCCCGTCCAGTCCTGTGTCGTATAAACACTCCACTTGACGACCGTTAACCTCTACCAATTCCACTACAGGTGGTTTTTCCTGGTCTGGAGTCTCTTCCTCGGCCTCGACCTGTTCGGTGGGCTCCACCTTAGGTTTCCCGGGGCACCCGACGAATTGAGTGTCTCCTGACTTTCCCCTGCAGTCAATAGCATTGTGCGTGTTTGACTTGCATTGGTTGCACCATTTCCCTGTCCTAGATTTTCTATTGTCGGACTTGAGTGAGCTCTCCTGGTGGCGAGCTTCCTTGTTGACCTTGGCATTTTCCGTGACAACCTCCTTGGAAGTCACTTGACATGCTGCGAAGTGAGGGTTCTTAGCCTTCGATTTGCAGTCCCTCGTATTGTGAGAGGGTGACTTACAAATTGAACACCACTTCTCCGACCACGGTCGTTTAGGTGTAGAGCTTGAAGTGCTCTTGCTTCCCTCCTTCTTCTTCTCTGAACTATCCTCTGATTTTTGCACATAAGGTTCCCACTTTTTGGTTCCTGAGTTTTTGGCTTTCTTCTTGTCATGTTTCTCTTGACTTTTGGTGTTGGTGGAAAGGTTTTCCCCTGCCTCCCCATGTACCTCGACGAACCGTTCTGCTAATTTAGTCACGAGGTCAATACGTTCCGCTCCTTGTTCTCCCAGGAACGTCCTGAGAGGTTTAGACATTTGCTTCTTCAGCTGGTCGACCACCATGAGCTCTTCCAGACTCTCATAGTCATGTGCGAACCCAGCCAAATCCATCCACTTATGGAGATAAGATTTAAGACTCAAACTGTAGGCAGCAAACAACTCTCCTGGTTCTCGTTTCGCTGCTCGAAATTTTTTCCGGTAGGTATGTGACGTAACCTCGAATCGTTTCAGCAGAGCCGTCTTTAACTCGTCATAATTGTTCTCATGTCCTGGTGGCAGGCGAGAATAAACCTCGTAGCCGGTCCAACGTAAACCCTGGGATAGCTTAAGATTCCATTTGTTACGCTCCAGGCCCATAGCAACTGACATAGCCTCGAAGCGTTGAAGGTACTGGTCAATCTTCTCTTTGTCCTCCTCGTAGACCGCTAAAGGAAACTTCATAGCATGGTACCCATGTCCACCTACTGGTGTTGAGCCTGGGATGGAGGAACCTCCAACTGCTCCCTCAGTTTCTCCATTAGATTGACTCTTCAACTCGAGTTCCCTCATCCGGTACTCGTGCTCCCTTTTCTGTGCTTCCTGTTCAGCTTCTAATTTCCTAGCTGCTTGCTCAGCTTCCAATTTCTTAGCTGCTTGCTCAGCTTCCAATTTCTTAGCTGCTTGCTCAGCTTCCAATTTCTTAGCTGCTTGCTCAGCTTCCAATTTCTTAGCTGCTTGTTCCAACTCCATCCTTCTCAATTCCAGCTCGGCCTTTCGATCTTCCCTTTCTGCTTGACGATATTCTCTCTCCACTTCCTGTATGTAATCCGTTAGAGCAGAACCCGACAGTCCCATTTCTTCCCCCTTTGCCTTTAATTCTAACGTGCTTAGTTTAGGGGTGGCCATTATACAGAGAGGTAAGCTAGCAGGTCTAGTATAATATAACTGCAAATTACTATACAGATATATGAACAAGTACTAGATATAGCCACGCACAGCACATTCACTCAGTGACAAGAGTAGAATCAGGACCACAGACCTATGCAGACGTGTGAAGTGTGAACAGGTAAGATATTAGTCCTAACCCCTATCCACATTCACTCTAGCTGGATTCTCCAAAATGATATCTCCCTCTTATAACTAAGGATCCCGTGTCAAAAGACCCCGTTGTCAGAAGATCCCACTGTCAAAGGTTCCTGCTTGCAGGAGATCTCGCTGTCCAAGGATTCCGTTTACGGGAGATCCTGCTGTCCAAAGATCCCGTTTACGAGAGATCCCGCTGTCCAAAGATTCCGTTTACGAGAGATCCCGCTGTCCAAAGATTCCGTTTACGAGAGATCCCGCTGTCCAAAGATTCCGTTTACGAGCCCCAATAATGTCGTGTCCTCCTTTACAGTGTCGTCCCTGGAGTGAAGAGAGCCGACACCCACATTATAATATTTTCCTCCTTTTTAATATTCTGGAGAATCCACCAGCTTCCGTCCAACACACTCCATCAGCCCGTGGACACCTTTTCCTGTCACTCTCTCACTGTCGTACTATGCCCCCTCTCATACTTCCCCAATGCAACATACTCAACAACTCTTGCTTCTAAAAATTAATAAAGATTAATTTATTAAAAGAAAAGTGTAACGTATATGAGACGTGTATGTGAAGAAAATGTGTGACGTGTTCTATAAAGTGTGTAGAATCGGACTCTCAGACAACAACCCAGTCAGCTGATCCCATCAAGGATAGACCACATCACGTTACGTCAGAACATGTACATCTCACCCAGTGCCAAAACCATCCTGCTGGATACTGATTTGTCTCTGTAGACCTCTGGTAATCCCATTTCCTGATCATCCGAAATAGACACCGGTGGTATTAACAGTTAATCATGGACCGGTTGCACCCTACACAATGTCCGTTCCTATCGTTCCTAAAAAAATGCACAAGTCCTTTGTAGTGTGTACACAGTTATTAATGTTAATTGTTAATGTAATTGATCCTCACTCGTGTCTATCTAGCCTCACGTATCATGTCTTGTGTTCTATTACACGAGATTATATCACACTAGGTAACTATTATCATTAATGTTCTCAGTTAGTTACTACTGTCTGATGCTGTGTGGTGCATCAGTAATCATCACCCCTCTTTGGTGAATCATCTTCCTTCTAGCTTTAGTTACGTTCTGTACGCAACTTTATTGACTGTTCCACTGGTATTCTTCCGAATGGGATTTGAACCTTTCCTAAAAACTTGATGAGTTTCCTCGGATCTGGTAGGGAACCTAGGATAGAAACAACACATCTGGTGATAGTACTAGTCACTGATCCTATCGGCTGAGTGTAAGCCTATTGCCTTGCTTAATGATCTTTAGCTAACTAAACTATGTCATAGAGCAGATTAGCTACCCACCTAGGGCCGAATCAGGCTATGACAAGGAAAGACCAATACAGAGTGCAACCTCATTATTCTATTCACCTTAGCAGAGCCAATATCACTATTCTACTCTAACTAGTTTTCCACTAACAGTGCTAATCATCACACTATAGTTTTAACAAGGCTACAGTCTATATTAATTAGAACTAATATTATAATAGGTTATACCTTAAATGGCACTACTGCAGTCCTATCAATCATATCTACATCTGCCATTATAGGCACGTGTAAAATTAAGTCACTAATTAACACACGGTAGATATTATTTCCACTAAGCACTGCAGTGCCATTGCACTCCGACTAGAGCCACATTTCCAAGTCCCCCTAGTTGGCCCCAACTCGGGTTTATATGGCAAACTACCAAAGTTGGCCACGTGACGTTATCCTTTATGCCCCCACACAGGTGGCACATTGGCAGATCATCCCATGTCAGGGATCCATCCCCCCTCTGGCTCCATCAAGGTTAGATTTGTCATCACTGGTTTAGACATCCAAAACAATCTAGAGAGTTACTGTCGAGTTCCAACAAAGAGTTTCGATACCAAGCTGCCAATCATGGTTTTCCAAACACCCTTACATTGTGCACGTGACGTTGTTGATGTCCGGCAGGTGTTCCACTGTATCCCATAACAAGCCCTCAACTTTATGTCATGTGGTGACAGTCAAATCCGCCATTCCGTTTGATGTCGGGAAATACCAAATGACAGTCTCACCGTTTTCTACCTGTCCTGTTATTTTCCCGAGAGGAGGTTGGAATCAACAAGCACATCTTTAAACTTATTATCTGTTGGGATTATTGACTGACTTTGGTCTACACTCCTCTCTTCTGTCTTCCCTTCCATATATCTATTTCTTTCACTCTCTCTATTATTCCCTCAACACATACTCCGACAACAGTTCCTTTCAACGATAAGATAAAAGATTTATTAATAAAAACTATGTCTGGTGTATGTATGGATATTGTCTATGTAGTTGGTATGTTCTTCTAGTGTGGTTGCCAGATATGAACTCTGAATGTCTATCAGCTGTGTTGCTTCTCGCCCTTTCATTTTTCAAGATCACAGGACAGCACATCAAACAGGACAGAGCTCACCCTGGATGATCCGTATGCTTGAATCTGATGGTAAATCCGTTATTGAATGAAACAAAAACTGTTCACCACTGAGTCAAGGTACCGTAATAAAAGTCCCGTAAGTTTATGAATGCGCCTGAATCTGTTTCATGACGGTAAGTATCCAACATCGAAAAACCACCACATCGTCACAGTTCTTCCTATAGTCTTTTATTACTAGCACTGTTTTACGTGTTTATTCTTTCTTCCTTATTCATACAATACGTATGTAGTTGTAAGTATCCCTGCTTGCCCCAGGTTAACATCTTTTCCTTTTAAGGGTTTTAGTGGTATATTCGTTTGAGCATACAGTGTTCTGTATTTGATTTAACTTTATTATTTCTTCCTCTTAAACCATGTCCATGTTCTGTTTGGTTCTAAGTAAGTACTTTGTTTGTTCAAGTGTAGTACTCTTCATCTCTTCTCTGATTTCACTAGGAGAGTGGAACCTGTGGAGAAGTATAACAGATCCCGTGATAAGCATCCGCCCCTTACTACTACTTATGCAAGTGTCCTTCTCCAGCCATAATGACAAGGCTTCCGAAGTGAACACCCGCATAAGACATATGAATTCACCAAAGTCTAAACTATCCACTAATAGAAAGCCATGGTAAATGCTATTCACTCACATCTATATTCCTATGCTAAAACTATACTCTAATATACCTTATAATAATCCTAGTCTGAATTGGGAGTACTAATGCACAATAGATACACAAACGTTCTTCTGAACGCAGCACCACCCTTTTCATAATCCTTTGTCTCATGAAACCCAAGAATCACACTAAACTTCCACAAAGAGTTGCCACTCTTTATAGGTCATTTTTGCCGCATAGTCCTTGACCTTGCTTGACACCTCAAGTCCCTACTTCATTATCACCGTTAGTGGAAAATTACGGATCTGAAACTTTTCCGTTATTCATACATCCAGACCGCAATATGCTGTCCAATAATGCTGTCTGCCTTTGTCGCAAACCTATTTTTCCACGCGACAGGTTCCCTGTGCTGTAGGCGGCCCCTTCCGTCTTGACCTATAAACACATGCGCCTGGTCACTCCGTTGTTGGTTACCCTTACTGCTTCGTTTGTTAACCCTTCTTCTACCTGGTTAGTCGGTGTATACAGTCGTCTATCTGGGAATCATTAACTCTCAGTATTTCACGACATAGGCCCCCTCTTAAGAGATTAGACCGCGTCGAATCTTTCTCACTGTAGGTTTGATTCCCATGATCCACAACCCTAGTCTTCTTCCTCCGGAGCTGGATGTCTGGATAAGAAATCTGCTCCTACATTCTCCTTACCATAGTATTCCACTGTGAAGTCCAGTTGCCGCAACAACTTCCATCACATCCACCGTGCGTTGAGCTTCTGCGAAGTAGCTATTAACATCACGTGTTGATGATATGATTGGATCCTCACATGGCTCACCTCATTATCCAGTAGGCGCTCTAATTGACACCCTACTATACTACTCACGACTGAAACTAGTGTTGGCTCCTCGCTCCTGTACGTCCGGTCGACCTACTTTCGACTTGCGTCAGCGACGGCTCACAATACAGACGGATTGTCCCATCCTGATTGTAACACTGCTTCCATGTCCTCTTGGTTTCCCCCGGCTTTGCCTCTGGGGATGTTCCACCTCGTCCTCGATGGACCGAGTCGTCTTTCCCAAATCTCCTGGACTTTTGCTTCCAGGACCATCTTGGGCGATATTGTATCTGGTCAGCCAATCTTCGGTTGGAGTCCTGGGTAATTCTCGCTTTTCCCGACGTTACCCACCCCTTCTGAACTTGGTTACCGGTGAAACTTTCACTCTTGTCCTTTCCCTGACTTGTGATTTCCCTCCTCCTGTCGTTGGGTAAATCTGACCTATCACGTACTGTCCCATAGGCCCTCCTATGTTGTACTGGCGATCTCTGGTCTTCGTCTGGACTGGTAACCTTTGTCCCAATGGCTGCCATCACCATAAAGTGCGAAGCTTTGCTCCCGGATCTCTCTTCATATTTCCTAATGAGATGTCTAGGGAGATTTTTCTTCTCTTCCCCGATCCGTATTTTGTAGATGTTCTTGGACACCACCTTTTCCACAGGATAAGGTCCTTTCCATCCTACTTGGAGTATATTGGTCTCTGCTGGACTCCACACTTCCACTTTGTCTTCCACTTTAAGAGCTAGTTTCCTCTTAATTCGCTTGTTGGGTGGTGCTTTCTGGCACTCCGAACAAGACTTCAACCACCGGCGTACATCTCCGGTCATTCCTGGCCAGCAATAATGGCCGGAAATTTGCTGCAAGGTCTCTCTGACACCCATATGTCGATTCTCGCCTATGATGTGTCCACTCTGAAGAATGTGAGGACGGTGGGTCTCTGGAACCACCCACTGCTCGTGCAGGTTATCTCCCCTCCCAGCTCTCCGATAGAGTAGTTGATTCTTCAGAAAGTACTGTCTCCGTTCTGGTGGCTCAGCACTTCTTTGCAGCTTCCTGGAGCAAGGATGCAACGTAGTATCCTTCCTCTGGGCAGTATGCAATTCTCCTATCCCTGAGTTGTCGCATAGTGTCTCTGCCTCTTTTTCCTTCCCTTGAGATCCACTGACTACTGTTCCCTTTTGGGCTGGCTGTTTGGGCATCCCCAAAAAGACATATTTCGTGCCAATGATCATGGGAAATAAGGAGTCAGATAATACAGCAGCTGGAATAATGCCCGTGACGTACCTGGATTTAATCTCCACCTTGGCGATTGGCAGCGTCATGGTAACAGCACTCCTCATTGCCGGCTGTATTTCTATGGTCTCCCCTGTAAGTTGGTCTGGGCTTACCAAGCTGGCGTCCACCACCGCTTCCCCATCCAAACCGGTATCGTAGAGACAAGCAACCTGTTGGCCATTTACTTCAATCAGTTCAACCACAGGTGGTCTCTCTTGGTCCTGAGTGCCTTTCATCTCCTTGACCGTTTCCTTGCCTTCCTCTTTTAATTCCTCGAGGTTGGTTATGCAATTGGCGTCGTTTGCCTTGCATCTGCAGTCCACAGTATTATGTGTTATCGACTGGCAGTGTGTGCACCCTGTTCCCTTCCTAGGTTTCCGTGTGTCCTTTTTGTTCCTTTCTCCTTCGCCGACCTCAGCCTTGTCTGTGATCACCGATGTAGGAATCACTTTGCATGCTGCGAAGTAAGAACTTTTAGGTTTCGATCTGCAGTCTTTGGTGTTGTGAGAGGCCGCCTTGCAAAATGAACACCACTTCTCAGACCACTGTCGTTTCGCTTGAGAATTCGAGGTGCTCTGGTTTCCTACCTTCACCTTCTCTGAACTCTCCTCTGTGTGCTTTATATAAGGTTCCACTTTTTCTCCTTCCCAGTTTTTAGGTTTCTTTTTCTCTGGTTTCTCCTGACCTTTGGTTTGTGTACTTAGTTCCTCAGTTTCACCATGTACTTCCACGAACCTTTCCGCCAGCTTAGTCACAACATCAATCCGTTCCGCCCCTTGTTCTCCCAAGAAGGTTCTGAGAGGTTTCGACATTTGCTTTCGCATCTGGTCGACCACCATCATCTCTTCGAGACTCTCATAATCCCTCTTGAATTCTGCCAAGTCCATCCATTTCTGGAGATAGGATTTCAGCCTCAGACTGTAGGCGGCGAATAGTTCTCCCGGCTCTCGTCTAGACGATCTAAACTTCTTCCTATACGTTTGTGCTGTGACTTCATAATGTTTCATCAAAGCGGCTTTCAATTCCTCATACTGATTTTCCTGTCCTGGTGGTAGGCGTGTGTAGACCTCGTAGCCCGAACCACGTAAAGACTGGGATACTTTAAGAGCCCATCTGGTTCTATCCAGTCCCATAGCGACTGCCATAGCCTCGAACCGATCCAAAAACTGGTATATCTTCTCTTTACTTTCATCAAAGACCGCCAAGGGAAACTTCATGGCATGGTAACCCTGTCCACTCATGTGGGTTGCCCCAGGTGAAGATGAACTTCCTTCTGCTGCATCTATTTCACCCTTAGTTTGTGTCTTGAGTTCTAACTCTTTCAAGCGGTATTCATGTTCCATTTCTTGTCTCCTGGCATTCTGTTCCATTTCCAGTTTCTTGGTCTCCTGGTCCATTTTCTTGGCCTCTTGTTCAATGTCCAGTCGCTTGGTCTCCTGTTCCATTTCCATTCGTTTGGTCTCCACCTCTATTCTTCTCACTTCCAACTCGGTCTTTCGATCTTCTCGTTCCGCTTGACGAATCTCTCGCTCTCTTTCCTGGATGTAATCAGTTAAGTCTGAACCAGCCAACCCAATTTCCTCTCCGTTTGCCCTCAGTTCGGCTGTAGTTAGTTTGGGAGTGGCCATAGTTAAAGCAGGTAAGTCAGCACGTTGAGTAAAGACACCTCAAGGCAGTAAAGAGTACTCACTATAAACAGATAATCTACCTAGAACCTATATCATTTATCTATGTCTATTAAATATTATTAATCTACAACACCACACAGTACATCACAACCACTCTCTCATCCACAAGAGGAGATATAGGATAAAGACTTATGTAGACGTGTGACCGTGTGACTAGGTATGTAATGTGTCTTACCACCTATCCACATTCACTCTGTCTGGAACTTTCTCACTGTAAAGTCACCAGCATTAATGAAATGTTTCTACCATAAATGTAATGGCACCATATATCCAATGGACGTCCTTCCATTAAAAGTCATCAATATATACTTCTTTTTTATTCCAATCAGTATGTCCCAACATGCAGGTACTCCGCTATGCCTGTGCCAATATGCAGGTACCCCTCTATGCATATGCCATGTTATGCTTTCAGGTCATATGGGTATAATGTATGTACCCCGCTGCTCCACCAATTATGTCCTGTTATTTTCCCGAGAGGAGATTGGAATCAACAAGCACATCTTTAAACTTATTATCTGTTGGGATTATTGACTGACTTTGGTCTACACTCCTCTCTTCTGTCTTCCCTTCCATATATCTATTTCTTTCACTCTCTCTATTATTCCCTCAACACATACTCCGACAACAGTTCCTTTCAACGATAAGATAAAAGATTTATTAATAAAAACTATGTCTGGTGTATGTATGGATATTGTCTATGTAGTTGGTATGTTCTTCTAGTGTGGTTGCCAGATATGAACTCTGAATGTCTATCAGCTGTGTTGCTTCTCGCCCTTTCATTCTTCAAGATCACAGGACAGCACATCAAACAGGACAGAGCTCACCCTGGATGATCCGTATGCTTGAATCTGATGGTAAATCCGTTATTGAATGAAACAAAAACTGTTCACCACTGAGTCAAGGTACCGTAATAAAAGTCCCGTAAGTTTATGAATGCGCCTGAATCTGTTTCATGACGGTAAGTATCCAACATCGAAAAACCACCACATCGTCACAGTTCTTCCTATAGTCTTTTATTACTAGCACTGTTTTACGTGTTTATTCTTTCTTCCTTATTCATACAATACGTATGTAGTTGTAAGTATCCCTGATTGCCCCAGGTTAACATCTTTTCCTTTTAAGGGTTTTAGTGGTATATTCGTTTGAGCATACAGTGTTCTGTATTTGATTTAACTTTATTATTTCTTCCTCTTAAACCATGTCCATGTTCTGTTTGGTTCTAAGTAAGTACTTTGTTCAAGTGTAGTACTCTTCATCTCTTCTCTGATGTCACTAGGAGAGTGGAACCTGTGGATAAGTATAACAGATCCCGTGATAAGCATCCGCCCCTTACTACTACTTATGCAAGTGTCCTTCTCCAGCCATAATGACAAGGCTTCCGAAGTGAACACCCGCATAAGACATATGAATTCACCAAAGTCTAAACTATCCACTAATAGAAAGCCATGGTAAATGCTATTCACTCACATCTATATTCCTATGCTAAAACTATACTCTAATATACCTTATAATAATCCTAGTCTGAATTGGGAGTACTAATGCACAATAGATACACAAACGTTCTTCTGAACGCAGCACCACCCTTTTCATAATCCTTTGTCTCATGAAACCCAAGAATCACACTAAACTTCCACAAAGAGTTGCCACTCTTTATAGGTCATTTTTGCCGCATAGTCCTTGACCTTGCTTGACACCTCAAGTCCCTACTTCATTATCACCGTTAGTGGAAAATTACGGATCTGAAACTTTTCCGTTATTCATACATCCAGACCGCAATATGCTGTCCAATAATGCTGTCTGCCTTTGTCGCAAACCTATTTTTCCACGCGACAGGTTCCCTGTGCTGTAGGCGGCCCCTTCCATCTTGACCTATAAACACATGCGCCTGGTCACTCCGTTGTTGTTTACCCTTACTGCTTCGTTTGTTAACCCTTCTTCTACCTGGTTAGTCGGTGTATACAGTCGTCTATCTGGGAATCATTAACTCTCAGTATTTCACGACACTACCTAGTCGGGCACTTCCGACCTGTTGATAAACTGTCAATCTTCTGTTCAGTGGTGACAATCCCAGCCGCCATTTCGCCTGATGTCCGGAACTATAAATGACAGACAGGGCTGTTCCATGTACTGAGATGGGCAATTCTATGTGATTCTATCTGTTATTGAACTGTCAACGCAGTGTCTGATTCAGCGCACTCACTTCCCAATGTTTACTATTTGCTGACCCGATGTAACTCGTGCAGCTGTATTTACTCTGTTAGTTAAAATCGCTGTGACCTAGAAAATATCCCGTTAATCAAACTTCTGTATTTTCATTATCTGGTTAACTCATGGCGATCTCGTGACACTGACCAATAAAATGATGTCAATTGAAACGAGAAAAAGAGTGTTGAGGGGATACATAGAGCCTGTTCTTTTGTATGGATGTGAAACTTGGACAATGTGCAGTCAAGCAGAAAAACAACTGATGGCTGCAGAAATGTGGTTTCTGAGGAAAATGCAAAGAATACCATGGACAGATAGAAAAACCAATGACCAAGTACTACAAGAGACAAATGAAAATCGTAGATTGATTAGAGAAATAAGACGTAGACAGTCAAAATTTTTTGGACATGTTATGAGAAGAAATGGACTGGAGAACTTAGTGACAGCTGGCAAGATCGAAGGGAACAGACCAAGAGGAAGACCGAGAGGAAAATACCTGGATGGCTTGGCCACATGGCATGGACGAGACAGGAACACTGAGCTGATCCACGACTCTGGTGATCGAGTGAAATGGCGAATCATGACCGCCCACGCTTTCCGGCATGGCACATGATTGATTGATTGATTGATGTAAATGTAACATGCACATTTGATGAATGAAAGATGAGTGATCAAAAGGGCCGAATGTAAGACGGGCCTGCGTGCCCAATTTGTTACCCTTTTAAAATAAAGGTTGTTAGTTCGTTCGTTCGTTCGTTCGTTCTCTCTCTCTCTCTCTCTCTCTCTCTCTCTCTCTCTCTCTCTCTCTCTCTCTCTCTCTCTCTCTCTCTCTCTATCTATCTCTCTTTCGCTCTGTGTGTGCATGTGTGTGTGTATGTGTGCGCGCGCGCGCTCGTGCGTGTGTGTGTCAACCCCCAGAATACGAAAGCAAACACCATACTTTAATTCCAACGGTAAATTAACAATGTCGACTGTAATTCTGAACCAAGTTTACCGTCCATGTTTTCACACTAAAGCCGTTAGTCGATTGGCTGCGGCTGGCACAGCGGCGGCTCTGTGATCTGCTAATGGCGTTTGAGGCGTTATTTCCTCCGTGGATACTAAAATCAATATCGGGGTAAGTTGATCCTTGGAGGGTGAAACTGAAAGAGCTGTCTTTCAAGTGTACAATTGGTTGCAAGAGTGTCCTTTCAGGGTATGTGGATTTGTGAAGTGGGGTGTCGCTTGGGGTGCGGCGTGTGGCTTATGGTGCGGCGTGTGGCTTATGGTGCGGCGTGTGGCTTGGGGTATGTGTGTAGCTTGTGGTACAGTATGTGGCTTCGGGTACAAAGTGGTGGGTTGTGGTACAGTGTGGCTTATAATACAGTTTGTGGTACAGTGCGTTGCTTGTTGTACAGTGTGGCTTGTGGTACAGTTTGTGGTTTGTGGTACAGTGTGGCTTATTTGTGGTTTGTGGTACAGTGCGTTGCTTGTGGTACAGTGTGGCTTGTGGTACAGTTTGTGGTTTGTGGTGCAGTGTGTCCCTTGCGGTACAGTGTGGGGCTCCTAGTACAGTGTGGCTGAGAGATGATTACACGACTGTAACTGAACAATGTTGACACCAATCATGGGCCAGAATGTTGAACACCACCTACAGATTTCGCTGTAGTTGACATGTGTTCGTGTCTAGCCCCGTACTACTTAGTGCAACAACTTCCAGCTTCGACTATTGGTCTATTAGTGTTGCTGTTATACACATTACATAACTATTGGACTATTAGTGTTGAGATTGTACTCAGTGTAGAACTATTGGACTATTAATGTTGAGGTTGTACTCAGCAGAGAACTATTGGATTATTAGTATTGAGATTGTACTCAGTGTAGAACTATTGGACTACTAGTTTTGATGCTGTACTCAGTACAGAACTATTGGACTATTAATGTTGATGCTGTACTCAGTAGAGAACTATTGGACTATTAATTTTGATTTTGTACTCAGTAGAGAACTATTGGTCTATTAGTTTTGATTTTGTACTCAGTAGAGAACTATTGGACTATTAGTTTTGATTTTGTACTCAGTAGAGAACTATTAGACTATTAGTTTTGATTTTGTACTCAGTAGAGAACTATTGGACTATTAGTTTTGATGCTGTACTCAGTCGAGAACTATTGGACTATTAATGTTGATGCTGTACTCATTGTAGAACTATTGGACTATTAGTTTTGATTTTGTACTCAGTAGAGAACTATTGGATTATTAATGTTGATGCTGTACTCAGTAGAGAACTATTGGACTATTAGTTTTGATTTTGTACTCAGTAGAGAACTATTGGACTATTAGTTTTGATTTTGTACTCAGTAGAGAACTATTGGACTATCAGTTTTGATTTTGTACTCAGTAGAGAACTATTGGACTATTAGTTTTGATTTTGTACTCAGTAGAGAACTATTGGACTGTTAGTTTTGATTTTGTACTCAGTAGAGAACTATTGGACTATAAGTTTTGATTTTGTACTCAGTAGAGAACTATTGGACTATTAGTTTTGATTTTGTACTCAGTAGAGAACTATAGGACTATTAGTTTTGATTTTGTACTCAGTAGAGAACTATTGGATTATTAATGTTGATGCTGTACTCAGTAGAGAACTATTGGACAATTAGTTTTGATTTTGTACTCAGTAGAGAACTATTGGACTATTAGTTTTGATTTTGTACTCAGTAGAGAACTATTGGACTGTTAGTTTTGATTTTGTACTCAGTAGAGAACTATTGGACTATTAGTTTTGATTTTGTACTAAGTAGAGAACTATTGGACTGTTAGTTTTGATTTTGTACTCAGTAGAGAACTATTGGACTATAAGTTTTGATTTTGTACTCAGTAGAGAACTATTGGACTATTAGTTTTGATTTTGTACTCAGTAGAGAACTATTGGACTATTAGTTTTGATTTTGTACTCAGTAGAGAACTATTGGACTATTAGTTTTGATTTTGTACTCAGTAGAGAACTATTGGACTATTAGTTTTGATTTTGTACTCAGTAGAGAACTATTGGACTATTAGTTTTGAATTTGTACTCAGTAGAGAACTATTGGACTATTAGTTTTGATTTTGTACTCAGTAGAGAACTATTGGACTATTAGTTTTGATTTTGTACTCAGTAGAGAACTATTGGACTATTAGTTTTGATTTTGTACTCAGTAGAGAACTATTGGACTATTAGTTTTGATTTTGTACTCAGTAGAGAACTATTGGACTATTAGTTTTGATTTTGTACTCAGTAGAGAACCATTGGACTATTAGTTTTGATTTTGTACTCAGTAGAGAACTATTGGACTATTACTTTTGATTTTGTACTCAGTAGAGAACTATTGGACTATTAGTTTTGATTTTGTACTCAGTAGAGAACTATTGGACTGTTAATTTTGATTTTGTACTCTGTAAAGAACTATTGGACTATTAGTTTTGATTTTTACTCAGTAGAGAACTATTGGACTACTGGTTGAGAGATTAACGTGTCCGCCTCGGGTTCATAAGGTAAGGGTTCGTTTCCAGAGCAGGAAACACTGTGTGTCTAATGATATCACACGTGCCCCTAATCGCTTGGGCAGTCAGATGGGATACCAGCCTTCTCAGATAACGCCGACAAACAGGATGACTCGTGTGAAGGTCTGGCATGTTAAACATCCCACGGCAGCTGGATATAGCACCGAGTAGGCCGACACAGCTGCTGCCCTGGTAACATGGTTAGTAAAGCAAACCAACCCACGGATAGATAGAACCAGCTACCCCGCCGTGGAATCTGTCTAGAGCAGCTAAGCCATACATATATGCTTGTCGAAGTCGTACGCACTGACCTTTCAGGTGTCATCAAACTGTCAAAAACTGTCATTTACTGCCAATACAGTACCTTGCGGTGTATGGCAGGGGGGTCATGAGCCTGGGGAATTTAGGCCGCATGGCTAGTGCAGTCGCCGCGAACTGAGCAGGTTAGAATTTTCTTTTTGCCCCCGACAGAAACAAACTCCACACCTTACCGAGTATTCGAACCCGAGTCTCCCGAAGGAGAATCCGGCATTCTAGCCACTCGGCCAGCCGCTCCTCTTCAGGTATATAGATAAGTGTGAAATCCTGAACGAACTATCGAAATTTATTTTCAAAGGGTTAAGAATTGGGCACGCAGGCCCGTTTGACATTTTGCCCTTCTTCTCTATTTCCTCTGATACTTTATTTCATTCAACATCACTTACGAAGCTAATTTTAGACAACAAAAGAATAATAAGCATTAAAGCGCATCAAAAATAATCAATAATGCATGACTCATTGAGGCAATGTTTAACATAAGCATTATAAATACCTAAGGAAGATATGATTAAAATTAGATTTTTAACAGCATGTATCTTTCCCATTGCAAGATACGCTGTGAGACCTGGACACTTACTAAACAAGTTGAACAGCGCATAAATGCCTTTGAATATAAATGTTATAGACGAGTTCTAAGAATATATTGGGTAAAGAAAAGAACAAATTCATCCATACTTCAAGAGCTGAATATTGAAGAAGGCTGGCTATTAAAGACGATAAAACAAAGAAAATTGAAATATTTTGGACACTTGAAACGTCACGAAAGTTTGGAGAGAACAATAATGGAAGGGTATATGCCTGGGAAGAGAGGAAGAGGAAGGCCAAAGAGAAGATGGGTGCAGGATGTGGCGGATGATCTCCAGATGGGTGTATCTGACGCGGGACATCTTGCTTATGATCGAGAGGTTTTCCGGAAGGTTGTTGTGGGAGCGAGGTTCTGCAAAGGACATGCTATTGAATGAATGAAGGAAGGCATAACGTACCATATATATGGGAGACTATAGCGACATCGAGAGAAGACTATAAAAGAATACAAAGAAGCAGCAACAGAAGGAGGAAGAAGAGGAGATGGAGAAGAAGAGGAGATGGAGAAGAAGGAGGAATAGGAGGAGGGAGGAGGAAAAGAAGACGACTGAGAAGGAAAAAGAGACTGTGACGGAGCAGGTGGAAGTAGAGCAAAATAACGAAGAAGAAGGATGGGAGGAGCAGGAATGGTGACGGGACACACCGCTGTGAAGTAAAGCTACCACGGCAGCACTCACCATCAATAAAGTTCTTCAACATTGCCAGGTTTATCACACGTTGAAGAACAAATTATCATAAATGAGCCGGACAATGGGCGCCACGAGGTGCGTTGGTTGACACAGCCGGCTGTAGACACGTCAACGAACCACGAGAATTGCCGATGATTGATGATCATTGATCTCTGGGGGAAGCGGACCGGCTCGAGTGTGATGCTTCTCTTAGGCAAATCAACTCACTTGTGTTGCAGATAGCGAGAGTGGAGGACAGAACGCCCGACGTGACAGATGTGAACATTGTATGGCAGAAAATAAAGTAGTGTGACAGGGGTGTACAGTTTAGTGTGACAGAGGTGTACAGTTTAGTGTGATAGGGGTGTACAGTTTAGTGTGACAGAGGTGTACAGTTTAGTGTGACAGAGGTGTACAGTTTAGTGTGACAGAGGTGTACAGTTTAGTGCGACAGAGGTGTATAGTTTAATGTGACAGATACACATAGTATAGTTTAGTGTGTGAGAGGTGTACAGTTTAGTGTGGCAGAGGTGTACAGTTTAGTGTGACGGGGTGTACAGTTTAGTGTGGCAGCGGTGTACAGTTTAGTGTGACAGGTGTGTACAGTTTAGTGTGGCAGGGGTGTACAGTTTAGTGTGACAGGGGTGTACAGTTTAGTGTGACAGAGTTGTACAGTTTAGTGTGACAGGGGTGTACAGTTTAGTGTGACAGATGTGTACAGTTTAGTGTGGCAGGGGTGTACAGTTTAGTGTGACAGAGGTGTATAGTTTAGTGTGGCAGGGGTGTACAGTTTAGTGTGACAGGGGTGTACAGTTTAGTGTGACAGAGGTGTACAGTTTAGTGTGACAGGGGTGTACAATTTAGTGTGACAGATGTGTACAGTTTAGTGTGACAGGGGTGTACAGTTTAGTGTGACAGAGGTGTACAGTTTAGTGTGACAGAGGTGTACAGTTTAGTGTGGCAGGGGTGTACAGTTTAGTGTGACAGGGGTGTACAGTTTAGTGTGACAGAGGTGTACAGTTTAGTGTGACAGGGGTGTACAGTTTAGTGTGACAGAGGTGTACAGTTTAGTGTGACAGGGTGTACAGTTTAGTGTGACAGAGGTGTACAGTTTAGTGTGGACAGGGGTGTACAGTTTAGTGTGACAGGGGGTACAATTTAGAGGTGACAGAGGTGTACAGTTTAGTGTGACAGGGTGTACAGTTTAGTGTGACAGAGGTGTACAGTTTAGTGTGACAGGGGTGTACAGTTTAGTGTGACAGAGGTTGTACAGTTTAGTGTGACAGAGGTGTACAGTTTAGTGTGACAGGAGGTGTACAGTTTAGTGTGACAGAGGTGTACAGTTTAGTGTGACAGAGGTGTACAGTTTAGTGTGACAGAGGGTGTACAGTTTAGTGTGACAGAAGGTGTACAGTTTAGTGTGACAAGGTGTACAGTTTAGTGTGACAGAGGTGTACAGTTAGAGGTGTACAGTTAGTGTGACAGAGGTGTACAGTTTAGTGTGACAGGGTGTACAGTTTAGTGTGACAGGGGTGTACAGTTTAGTGTGACAGAGGTGTACAGTTTAGTGTGACAGGGGTGTACAGTTTAGTGTGACAGATGTGTACAGTTTAGTGTGACAGGGGTGTACAGTTTAGTGTGACAGAGGTGTACAGTTTAGTGTGACAGAGGTGTACAGTTTAGTGTGACAGGGGTGTACAGTTTAGTGTGACAGAGGTGTACAGTTTAGTGTGACAGAGGTGTACAGTTTAGTGTGACAGAGGTGTACAGTTTAATTTGACAGAAGAGTACAGTTTAGTGTGACAAAGGTGTACAGTTTAGTGTGACAGAGGTGTACAGTTTAGAGGTGTACAGTTTAGTGTGACAGAGGTGTACAGTTTAGTTTGACAGAGGTGTACTGTTTAGTGTGACAGAAGTGTACAGTTTAGTGTGGCAGGGGTGTACAGTTTAGTGTGACAGAGGTGTACAATTTAGTGTGACAGAGGTGTACAGTTTAGTGTGACAGAGGTGTACAGTTTAGTGTGACAGAGGTGTACAGTTTAGTGTGACAGAGGTGTACAGTTTAGTGTGACAGAAGTGTACAGTTTAGTGTGACAGAGGTGTACAGTTTAGTGTGACAGAGGTGTACAGTTTAGTGTGACAGAGGTGTACAGTTTAGTGTGACAGAGGTGTACAGTTTAGTGTGACAGAGGTGTACAGTTTAGTGTGACATAAGTGTACTGTTTAGTGTGGCAGGGGTGTACAGTTTAGTGTGACAGATGTGTACAATTTAGTGTGACAGATGTGTACAGTTTAGTGTGACAGAGGTGTTCAGTTTAGTGTGACAGAAGTGTACAGTTTAGTGTGACAGAAGTGTGCAGTTTAGTGTGACAGAGGTGTACAGTTTAATGTGGCAGAGGTGTAAAGTTTAATGTGACAGAGGTGTACAGTTTAGTGTAGCAGGGGTGAACAGTTTAGTGTGACAGAGGTGTACAGTTTAGTGTGACAGAGGTGTGCAGTTTAGTGTGACAGAGGTGTACAGTTTAGTGTGACAGAGGTGTACAGTTTAGTGTGACAGAAGTGTACAGTTTAGTGTGACAGGGGTGTACAGTTTAGTGTGACAGATGTGTACAATTTAGTGTGACAGAGGTGTACAGTTTAGTGTGACAGAGGTGTACAGTTTAGTGTGACAGAGGTGTACAGTTTAGTGTGACAGAGGTGTACAGGTTAGTGTGACAGAGGTGTACAGTTTAGTGTGACAGAGGTTACAGTTTAGTGTGACAGAGGTGTACAGTTTAGTGTGACAGAGGTGTACAGTTTAGTGTGACAGAGGTTACAGTTTAGTGTGACAGAGGTGTACAGTTTAGTGTGACAAAGGTGTACAGTTTAATGTGACAGAAGTGTACAGTTTAGTGTAACAGAAGTGTGCAGTTTAGTGTGACAGAGGTGTACAGTTTAGTGTGACAGAAGTGTGCAGTTTAGTGTGACAGAAGTGTACAGTTTAGTGTGACAGAAGTGTACAGTTTAGTGTGACAGGGGTGTACAGTTTAATGTGACAGGGGTGTACAGTTTAGTGTGACAGAGGTGTACAGTTTAGTGTGACAGGGGTGTACAGTTTAGTGTGACAGATGTGTACAGTTTAGTGTGACAGAGGTGTACAGTTTAGTGTGGCAGAGGTGTACAGTTTAGTATGACAGAAGTGTACAGTTTAGTGTGACAGAAGTGTACAGTTTAGTGTGACAGAGGTGTACAGTTTAGTGTGACAGAGGTGTACAGTTTAGTGTGACAAAGGTGTACAGTTTAATGTGACAGAAGTGTACAGTTTAGTGTGACAGAAGTGTGCAGTTTAGTGTGACAGAGGTGTAAAGTTTAGTGTGACAGAGGTGTACAGTTTAGTGTGACAAAGGTGTACAGTTTAATGTGACAGAAGTGTACAGTTTAGTGTGACAGAAGTGTACAGTTTAGTGTGGCAGAGGTGTACAGTTTAGTGTGACAGAGGTGTACAGTTTAGTGTGGCAGAGGTGTACAGTTTAGTGTGACAGAAGTGTACAGTTTAGTGTGACAGAGGTGTACAGTTTAGTGTGACATGGTTGTACAGTTTAGTGTAACAGAGGTGTACAGTTTAGTGTGACAGACGTGTATAGTTTAGTGTCGCAGAGGTGTACAGTTTAGTGTGACATGGTTGTACAGTTTAGTGTAACAGAGGTGTACAGTTTAGTGTGACAGAGGTGTACTATTTAGTGTGACAGAGGTGTACAGTTTAGTGAGACAGATACGCATAGTATAGTTTAGTTTGACAGAGGTGTGCAGTTAGTGTAATAGATACGCATATTATAGTTTAGTGTGACAGAGGTATATAGCTTAGTGTGACAGAGGTGTACAGTGTGCAGGATATGTACAGTGGACGTGATGTGTACAATGCACGGGATGTGTACAGAAGAGAAATTCACAGTGTGTGTATATTTACAATGGACAAGATGTGTACAGAGTTAGGGAAGTTTACTGGATGTGTACAGTGTACGAGATGTATACAGTGAAAGAAATGTGTACAGTGTAAGAGATATGAACAGTGAAGGAAATGTGTACAGTGTAAGAGGTGTGAACAGTGTAAGAGATGTGTACAGTGTACGGGATGTTTACAGTGAAAGAGTTGTATACGGTGAAAGAGATGTGTACAGTGTACGGATTGTATACAGTGGATGGGAGCAGTGGTTTGTACAGTGGACGGAATATGGTGCTGAGTGTTTCGGAGCCACTGTTAGGTTGCTGCCTAGCATCGTGAATATGTCGGTTTGATTCTCGTGAGTGTCACACAGATAATATGCATGAATCTCTCTCTCTCTCTCTCTCTCTCTCTCTCTCTCTCTCTCTCTCTCTCTCGCTCTCTCTCTCTCTCGCTCTCTCTCTGTCTCTGTGTGTGTGTGTGTGTGTGTGTGTGTGTGTGTGTGTGTGTTGGTGTGTAATCTACACATCACAAAACCTTTAAGGTACTCCTACAGAAGAAATAACTCTATAACCGTTGGCTACTTCTTCGTGCACACATTGAGGAGTACTTATGTGGGGATAGTCAGTCGCACCTACTAAGACGTATCACGCCATGAGTCGTATCACATGATGAGCCGGACCACGTCTGCTAAAGAGAGAGGTGCACGTCGCACCTCTATGCTGCTACGCCACCTCAAGCGGCTCCGACCAGATATATTGTTAAACCCGTGCCGTAATGTCAAAGTTCAGGGAGAGATCATACATGGTATATGTACATGCACATATATGCGCAGACAGAGACACACACATCCACCCACACACACACACATACACACACACTCTCCGACACACACACTCCCACCCACCCACACTCTCACACACATACACCCACAGACACACACTCCGATACACACCCACGCGCACACACACCTATATACACCCACTTACACACACTCCAACGTACACACTCCGACACACACACACACACACATACCCACACACGAGCAAATCTGGAACTCGTGTGTTCAGAATGTGCTGGAAAATCTTCACTTTATCAAAGGAAACTGACGAAACAAACAGAAGACATTAGTTATGTCATGGAGGACACGCAATACATCAGAGAGGACATGTGGGACGTCAGAGAGGACATGCGGGACACGAGATAGGACATGTGGGACATCAGAGATAACATGCGAGACATCAAAGAGGAAATGTGGGACGTCAGAGAGGACATGCGCGACACGAGAGAGGACATCAGAGATGACATAAGAGACATCAGAGAGGACATGCGAGACATCAGAGAGGACATGTGGGACGTCATATAAGACTTCCATGACACCAGAGAGGACATGCTGGACATTAGACAGGACATGCGCGACACGAGAGAGGACATCAGAGATGACATAAGAGACATCAGAGAGGACATGCGAGACATCAGAGAGGACATGTGGGACGTCATATAAGACTTCCATGACACCAGAGAGGACATGCTGGACATTAGACAGGACCTGCTAGACTTCAGAGAGGACATGCGGAGCATTGCAGAGGACATGCGGGGCATCAGACAGGACACGCGGGACATGAGAAAGGACATGTGACACATCAGCCAGGATATGTGGGACATCAGACAGGACACGCAGGACATCAGACAGGACATGCGGGACATTGGAGAAACAGCACAGTTGTTTTATCATCACAGGAGGCATGCAGGAAAGGGAGCCAAAAGTAGGAGGCAGAAGGACAGAAATAAATTAGGGGATACAGAAATAAGCGAAAAGATAAAGACATAAACGAGGAGATACAGAAATGAAATAAGGAGGTGGATAATTAGGGGCTGAAGCGCACATTTATATCAGAAGAACAGAACAAATCTTAGATAAACAGAAGGCGCTAACAATGACGGTTGGGAGAAAGAGAAACAAGAAAACAAGGACAGAAACACGAAGAAGCAATTAAAGCAATAAAATAACCAGGTTTATGAGCAATTTATTCATGAAATTTATGCTATCTCTTTGGGGCAACTCTGTTACAATATGTTTCCTATTGAAAACCTGTCTCCCGCGGTGATCTCTGCCAGCTACAGACAAAAAATGTGGGTCTAATGTTTGTGGCCATGATCTGACGTGGAGTCCATTTGCCCAGGTCCCTGTGGGGATGTGTGTGTGCCAGCGGTCATGCGTCGGCACGACCAGGGTTACAACGGGCAAAATGAGAACACGTTACAGCATTAGGCCAACTGTAGGATGTTTTCAGTGATGAGCGTCTTAGGTCAACCAAGACAGAATTGTCGTTATTAGCCGCCGGACGCTAATGCATATGTTGGGGGAGGGGGCGGGGGGAAGGAAGAAAGAATCTGAGCACCTGTGGACTTATCCGGAGTGCATGGGTGATACCCCAGAAAATAACAGATAGTAGGTCTGGTTGGAATTTGAAAACGTTTAACAGAGTTTAAAATTCAAGAGGATGGACTTCATTGCACCGGGTTTTATCCCATATAGCTGGGTCTCTTTACGCAGGGAAGTCTGCCGAAAGCGTCACACAAAGCACGACTTTTGTAGCTCCAGCGACGACCCCCAGAACCTGACAGAAAACTGCCCTTATGAACCAAACTGGGTGGCCAAGATTCGAACCTACAATCTTCGGAGCGCAAGGCATCATCTACACGATGATGGCCTTCTAAGGACAGAGTGGCCCTGGTGTAGTAGTTCGACGCTGGCCTCGCCGCCTGCTGGTAATGGGCTCGAGTTCACGTCCAGGCTGATTTTGAAAATTGACGTGGACTTTCAGATCTATCCAGTCTAAAATGAGAACCAGGAAATGTCTTGGGGACTCAAGGCGGCCGGCCTGATATTGCCCACAGGACTCACAGTCAACCCCAGTATTGTTTAGCTATTCAATATTTTTTGTTGTTGCAAGTTTATGTTCAGTAGTTTGCCATTGAAAACTTGAGACGAAAGGATGCGTGTACATAGACACTCGGCCAATTAACTACTCCAGAACAAACATTATCGCTGTCCAGATGCGTGGCTGGCCATGTCTAAAAGCTTGCCAGCCAGACCACGGCCTACATAAACAAATATGACTAAAAGAACGTCTCTGGGGGTAATCAATTAGCCATCCTGCCAACGCGAGAGGCCCACAGTGACATGCAAGTTTCGACGTTAAGGCAATCAATACTTTCATGAGGTAGGTAACTGGCAGCAAACAGCCCAATCGGACGGGCAGGTAACATCATCAGTTGCTCGACTCAATCAATGGGCAGCTGCAGCAGAAGTCTGACATTCACCTGGAACTACCGATCACCTTGTCAATGCGTCGGCTGAGTGGTCTCGAGGTTTGGTGTCTGCCTCGAGTGCTGAAAGTCCCGGGTTCAAGCCCCGGTGAGGGCTGGGATTATTTCACGTGGACTTCTAGTAACAAAATTGCCCTTTGTCTCTGGGTAGTGAGATCGGACGCCCGTGTGTATTGTTGCGCACGTAAAAAATCCCTTGGCAAATCGAAAAAGAGTAGACTAACGTCGCTGTCCGGGCAAAATTTCGAGATAAAAATCTACCCAAAGTATTTTAGGATCCTCACCAGTGCTACGGAGTTCCTGCACTGAACTGAGTTTCTCCAGACTCAGGCTTTAGTTAGGAGTAGAACGGAGCACTTATGGGTTACACCCGTGTGCCGTGATGTTGATCCGTCGACTAAACTAAACTAAAACTGCGTCTCCCCAAATGGGGGTTGGTGAGCGCAGTCTCGTCTGAGGCCATATGATGCATACTGAGGCTCAACAATCCAGAATAAGTATACTGATATTAAACCGCCGAGTACGGACAATACTGGAAGGTGCATACAAATGAAATGGATCGCTCATATCAATAAAAGAGGCGGAACAGAGAAATTAGCATTAGTGGGGAAATACTTGACGCTTGAGGCAGAGGTTCACAGAGATAAGTGTATGTGGAAAGGTTGAAAACACGTGACCTAGTTGCTGGCTTAGAGAAGTTATCGATTGTGGAAGCCTTAGGATGTGTGATGTCCTCACATTGTGATCTCCAGGGGGACAGCAATATTGCGAGATCAAACATATCAATACTGCGAATACAAACATAGCAATAATACGAGTATTGATTGATTGATTGATTGATTTAGGAACCGACATCACAGCATTCAGGGCATTCCCATAAGCGCTCCGTCCCCATCCTCAGCAGCCAGCGAAGAGTTCCAACACTAATAGTACCAGTAGCAATCTGATTATATGTCCGTCTCGCCTTTCCTCTGAGCGTTGATCGTCGGCCAGATCCCTCGTCACCCCTCGCTGTCGCATTCTTGCCAGACCATGGTGATCCATTTGCTCCTCCGAGGTGTACACATGCTCCCACAAGGTCGCAACCACATCTGCTTTGTCATGCATCAATACTCCACCAAGTTTTGCCGAGCCAGCCAACCTGTCCGCCTGTTCATTCCCCAGCACACCAGCATACCCCGGAGAAAAGATCCAGACGATGCTTGTCACCCGTGACTTCCGAAGCGAAGCAAGCCACTCTGCACGAAGCTTGCCTGTCTTCACCCTACTCAGAATGCTTTCTGAGTCAAGTTACAATACCGATGTGTGTGTGTGTGTATCGTATTCTCCATCAGCGGAAAGCTGCACTGACCGCCTCCACCTCCCTTCTTAAGCTAGATGTTGTGGTATCATATGAGAGTCTCTCCTGCACCAAACTACTACAATTGGCTTTTGCTAAGAACCCCCAGGCTCTTCTCCTACCTCTCAACACCGACCCATCTGTGTAGATAATCACATCACCTGAGTCGAGCATTATCCTGAATTAGTTGCTGGATTTCCACTTCCGTGGCCCCTGCTGGCCACTCCCTGCACTCCCGGCTCAATGTGATTATAACTCTGCACAAGTCTGACTGCTCCGTTGACACTCTGACCCACTCTTCTCCTCTCCTAATGTTCCCCAAGGGGCACACCTGCCTGATCGTATCCTCCGCCTGAGCCATACATGATTTCCCTCTTATCAGTCGCTAACCCTTAACGGCGTCCAGCGCCTCATGCAATAGGTGATATGTGTCTGCAGCTACTCTGAGGTATACCTTCGCCTGCATCACCTTGTGCCTACTAGCAACAGTAGGCAAACCAAGGATGTAACGCATACACACAACTGGGGTGTCTCTGGTGCATCCCAGAATGACTCGCATCGCTTCGTTCTGTATGCGCTCTAATTTCACCAGCTGACTCTTTGAGACAGTGAGCAGTCCTAGTCCATAATCAATCACTGAGAGGATCAAGTGCTGGTATAGTGTGAAAAGCATTCTCTGCTCTGTGTCCATTGCAGCCATAGTTTTAAGTGCATTGAGTCCCTTTTGAGACCTTGTCACAACCGTCTCCACATGGTCCTTGAAGGACAGACTCCTGTCAAATGTGATTCCCAGATACTTCAGTTTGTTCTCTCTGTTGACGCTTCTACCATCTATCGCGAGGCTTGGGACATCAGCTCTCACAATCCTGTTGTCCAGAGAGCACCACAAAACAGCCTGCCTTTTCCGGGTGGATGACAGCATCTCATTTCAGTGCACCAGTCAATCACTTTGTCTACAGTCGCCTGTAACTCCTGGGCTGTTTGATCCCTATCTCTCCACTGCCTATATGCAAGAATAATACGAGTACAAATATACCAATACTGCGATTACAAATATAACAATACTTTGGGTACAAATATAACAATAATCGGGTATAAACATTACAGTAATACATAATAATACATCAAATACAAACATCAAATTCCTCAAAATATCAGATGACAGATAGGAATGGAGAGTCGTGATGAACTGCCTCACGACCAAGCAACAGAGAAGAAAATAAAAACTCCTGCATATCCACGCAATGGTATCAAGAAAGGTAACAGAACTGGATCCCTCAGCTCTGTCAAATCGTTCTAGTGGCCACCACTGCTAGTGGAAATAGCACTAACAACTGCTTGTATGTATTACAATCCCCGCCTGGATGGAGATTCAAACACAGGACCACCGGTCTGTAGGCAGGCAGGCCAGCCACTGTCACCGAGGCTGACTACTTTTATGCACCTCCACTTGACTCCTTCTATTTTAATCGTTACAATATTTTTTTTTCTTTAAATGCCATCCATCATTCTCTTGATCTTCTTACAGAGAAACGAGGCTGCACTAGCTTCATCTATAAGACAAGACAACGGGGCCTGCGGGCGACGGCGACGTGGACGCGTCTGTAAACGTGGAGGGAAATAAGACCATGGTGGTAAGTAGTGATCGCCAAGGTATATGTTTATCGTGTGCTTGTTTGAGAGTTCGAGTATGTCCATAGACAGTCTGATCGCGTCTCACACCTAGTCCTACTTCCCCAGTCTCTCACCTCGTGGACCATCTGGGTGGGAGTGGAGGAAGGTTTGAACCCCGGTGTTTCCAGCAGGAATAGGTGAGTGAGCTGCCCCGCTATAAAAGTGCTCCCGATATGGAACAGTGTCCTTGCCTAGGAAGAACGGTCATGTCTGAGAGATTGCGAATCGTGTATTTGGGCAGAATCTATGAACCCATCTCAGTGGTCACAGAAGGACAGCGTGGGCATTTAATAGACTTTAGTTGTCAGATAGTAGATCTTAGTGCCCAGTTAGCAGATTGTAGTGCCCAGTAGCAGATTTTAGTGGTCAGTTAGGAAATTTTAGTGGTCAGTTTGCAGATTTTAGTGGTCAGTTAGCAGATTTTAGTGGTTAAATTGCAGACTTTATTGATTAATTATCAGATTTTAGTGTCCAAAGTGCAGACTTTAGTAGCCAATTAACAGATTGTAGTGATGAAAGTGCAGACTTTAGTAGCCAATTAACAGATTTTAGTGATGAAAGAGCAGACTTTAATTGCCAATTAGAAGATGTTAGTGGTCAAATTACAGACTTTAGTTATCAGTACCAGACTTGAGTGGTCAGTTAGCAGTTTTTAGTGGTCAAAGTGCGATTTTAGTGGCTATTTTGCAGATTTTAGTGGTCAGTTAACAGACTGTGTGCGTATCGGTTATGGGATGGGTGGGGGATGTATGTGTGGGTGGGAAAATGTGTGTGGGTGGGGGGTCGGTAGGTGGGTGGCGGCATGTATGTTTGCCTGAGTCTGTGTGAGTGCGTGGCGGTATGTGTGGGTGGGTGGGGGTGTGGTGGGTGGGGGATGTGTGGGTGGCTGAGGGATGTGTGGGTGGCTGCGGGGTGTGAGGGTGGATGGGGGATGTGTCTCACAACATTGCAATATGCACTGTTTCTGTTTACAACTTTCACTTGACAATGTTCCCCCCCCCCCCCCCCCCCCCCCCATTTGAATGTACCATGCGTAGTATGCATTGTTTATGCTTACAAAACCAATTTGACAATTTTTTTCCCCCTATGTTAATGTAACATGCACATTTGATGAATGAAAGATGAGTGATCGAAAGGGCCGAATGTAAGACGGGACTGCGTGCCCAATTTGTTACCCTTTTAAATAAAGTTCGTTCGTTCGACTTTAGTGGTTAAAATACATACTTTAGTGGTCAAGTAACAGACTTTAGTGGTAAGAGAGCAGGCTTTACTGGGTGTCAAAAACCGTGACTGAGATCAAAATTTGTCAGAAATATACGGGCGCTGCCGCTTAGTTAAGTAATATGACAGGCGAGCAACCTCCATTCGTCAGAAGACGATATATGTGACACCGGAAAGCAACCAAATTGTCAGACTACTTTGATTTCCAGATTTGCTGTCCAATATGTCAGTAGCCACTGTTTCTCGCAGTGGTGCTTCTTTTGGGTGACGGATAAGTTCCTTTGCACTCCAGATCCCAGATAGAAACTCGGGACAAAATGTATATGGCTGAAATAAAGATTAAGCCCCTGGATACTCAGGAGGACAGCTGAGATTGACTCGGTACTATGAATAATTAGCTGGTCTTGGTATCCCCCAAACATCACGGCACACGGGTGCAACCCATAAGTGCTCCGTTCTCCTCCTAACTCAAACCTGAGTCTGGAGAAACTCAGCTCAGTGCACGAACTCCGTAGCTCCGGCGAGGATCCTGAAATATTTTGGGCAGATTTTTAACTAGAAATTTTTCCCGGGCAGCGCCGTTAGGCTACTCTTTTTCGATTTCCAACTGCCAAGGGATTTTTTACGTGCGCAACAATACACACGGGCGTCCGATCTCACTACCCAGAGACCAGGGGAAATTTTATTACTAGAAGTCCACGAGAAAAAATCCCGGTCATCACCGGTGCTTGAACCCGGGACCTCCAGCATTTGAGGCGGACACCAAACCTCGAGACCACGCAGCGCCCCTTAGCAAGGCAAGACAATTGCTTCTCATGAAAACAAAAATTATAACGATTGAACTATGAGTTAAAACAAACTACAACTCTTTAATATCTATCAAGATCAAAACTTAAAACAACATGATGTTGGGTGGTATGATGATATTGGGTAATATTAGTTTACATCAAAATACAAAAGTACAATACATAACTGATGTGGTTGGTGGATGACCTCGGGAATGAAGGTGAGAATATATCTTAATCGCCTGCCATTAAGCTCCAGTAGGCTGTAATAGACTTAGCCCGGGTCTGCTATGGTTAGCTAAGATCCACTATGGTCAGCTACGGTCACCCGGTCGGTATTTGGAACCAATGTTCCGTCCTGACTCCACCTGGTCTCTCCTCGTAGTCACTGAACGACAACCTGGTGCTCTTGGTGAGAGCTTGAAAACAGATTCAAAATTTGTAATGTCTATGTTCTACATCAAGGCAATCCTCGGTAATACTTACAATCTCTCACCCATATACCCCACACACAAAGCAGTGTCTCTCTTCAAGCTTTACTTCGTTAACTCTCTTTTTTCTCTCTCTATCTCTCTCTTCTCCTGTCGAGTCGGCGGGGTGGGAGGGATTACTTTTCAGCAGTCTAACACATCTGTAGTTGCATCTACAACTTCCATTGTACTGGTCCCTTCATGAGAAATAAAATGTCCTAAATCCTCGTCACTTAATCAGACACCGGGTTCTGTGCAGCCGTCCCGTCAAAAGTTGTTTCAGCAGATGAAATGGTCGGAATGTTGTTACAAGAGTGTCTGACCGCCGGGCATAAGTGCCGGTGCTCCATCTCTGTGCCAGGACTCAGTGAATTACGATGAACGCTCTTTCACTGCGCCTGAATACCCAGTTTACAGTGTAGGTAATGTCTACACCACTACACATCGCTCCAAACACAACAATGCTTGTAATATATAATATTTTTAATGGGATTACATATTACACGTAATCTGCTACGGCACTTGACAATTTGCCTATGCTGTTGATAATAACAAATTAGCACATCACACTATTCATCCTGGTGAGTTACCATATGACAATTAGTATATCTAGCATATAATAAATGCCGGCTTCGTGGCTTAGAGGTTATGACTTTTCTCCGTAATCTCGTATACTCTCGTCGTGATGACGGTGAGAATCAGCAGTGGTTCGAATCGCATCAGTAACTTACGGGGTATGTGAGCCGGCCGCTCAGAAAGCAATGGCAAACTACTGAGCGTAATCGTTCCAAGAGATCAACATACAGCTGAAAGATGCTGGTGTTGACAGCGATGTCCTGTAAAGAATATGCAAAAAAAAAAAAATAAAAAAAAAAAAGGCATATAATAAACATTATGCATGGAAACATAACAATAGTAACATTATTTTGATGTAAACACACAATAGTAACAATTCAAAATAGGCATATAATAACATTCCTAATAATATCATAACGAATTAATTAGTAATACTATTATATAAAGCAAAATGAGACAATAAAAAGTTATCATAGGGGTAACAACCACGGGACAGCCGAAATGAGGTCTGCCCGACGTGTCCTTACTTAGCCTCTGTCGTGATGAAGAATTAAAAGAAATATAGTCATTTCAATACATTCTGTACAATAAAATGCACACAACAAGAGGATACCATGCTAGTTCTCATAGAAGTGACAAACATCTGACAAGACAAATGAAAGTCAACAGTATATCCAGAGCATAGCAACATTGTTAAAATCTGCCTAACATAAGGTTCCTACTTGTGTAAGCTGAATAAAAAATATAGCAATATGCTATAAACAGAAAAATGAGGAATTCTAGTTCTCTACAACGGGCCGACAAATGAAAGTCCCGAATTTACAAGCTGTCGTTAGGGGCTAGAAACTAATATTTCTAGAAACTTCTAACAGCATAATATTCAGACTTGTGAAATTTAGACATATAATTCTTTCATACCTGATCCTGGAATGGGCACATCTGATTTGACCATAGAATCCCCTAGTCTATATAATGATTCTTATCTACTTACTGCCCTTCTCTCTCCTCACTCTGCGTTTTGCTCATAGGGGTTAGGGCAAGTGGGTTTCGTAGACCAACCGTTTCAATTCACACCTAGTTTCTCGATTCAGTCTGAATTATCTCCTGCGCTGGTCAGTTCTCATGTCTGTACGGTCATAAATTCTCCTTATCCGTCCACCACTTCACACCTGGGATCGTTGGACACAGATTTTATCCGCGTGAAGGTTCCAATCAGTCTGACAATATGTTTAACCCGAGAGTTTTATCGCGCAGTGAGTTTATACCTAGTCTCTCTCTCTCTCTCTCTTTCTCTCTCTCACTCTTTCTCTCTCTTTCTCTTTCTCTCCCTCTCTCTCTTTCTCTCTCTCACTCTTTCTCTCTCTTTCTCTCTCTCTCTCTTTCTTTCTCTCTCTGTCTCTTTCTCTCTCTGTCTCTTTCTATCTCTGTCTCTGTCTGTCTGTCTCTCTCTGTCTGTCTCTTTGTCTGTCTGTCTGTCTGTCTGTCTGTCTGTCTGTCTCTCTCTCTCTCTCTCTCTCTCTCTCTCTCTCTCTCTCTCTCTCTCTCTCTCTCTCTCTCTCTCTCTCTCTATGAGGCGAACCTCAGCCGTGTTAAATGTGCGATTATAAGATCAAACCTCTGATCTCTTTGAGTGTCTCCTCGTGTCATCTTACGTAATAAAGTTTCAAACATCGAGCGCACTTTTTTCAGATTTGTAAGTGCTGCGAGTACCGTTTTTATTCTTCCTTAATTTCTCCTTTATTTGTCCATCTTGATTGTAGACCGAGATCCATTGTGAGAAGAAATATGCGTGTCATGTGACACAGGGGAATCAACAAATTGTAGAGGCCAAACAGCAGATTTAGGGACATTTCTAGGCACATTCCATATATGCCTTGATACACTTCACGGACCGCAACCTAGCTTTCATATATCAGTAGGTATAATGGAGGGGATTGGTTTCAAGCCAAGTCAGATAAATGTGCGTTGTTTATATACAATAAAAACAACAATATATTACAGACCAGGTCAATAACTACAATTAGAACTTGTAGTTGGTAGAGCATACTGGCACGCGAGTTTCTAGCTACAAGATGTTCTATCGTACTAGAGAATAGGCTTGAATGCATACTATATCAGTAATTACCATTATGTTATTTATCTCGGTATTTAACTCGGTATTCCGTAGTGAAGGTTTTACGGAGGCGATTCGTAATCCTGTATATCTGGGTTCGAAACACAGCGGTGCTGGCTTTTTCGAAAAAAAGGTATAGGTGCCGGTCGTTCAGAAATAAATGGCAAACTACTGAACGTAAAACTTGCCTAGAAATCACGAACAGTCAAAATAGTGGGGTTGACTACTACGTCCTGTGATGGACATGCAACATTTTTTTTTTTAAATTTATCTATTGTCGTCTTTCCAACTCTGTAACCGTCAATCAGTGCCCGGCAAGTCCCCACCCTAGCACACCACACAAATAACCAGACGTCTCCCTCACAAATTCTCCCACACACAAATACCAAGCACTCATTTCTCCCAATCGCACCCCTGCCCCCCCCCCCCCCCCCACACACACACACACACACATCACGTGATCAATAATGAATAACAGAACAACAAACAGCGTCACAGGTCACGTGCCCCACGCGACCACGGCCACAGAATAAAAACAGTTTTCCCAGCGTCCATTTTCTCTTTCCTGTCTATTATGTCGTCTCTAGGGACGTCCCCACGCCACGTGTTCCCGCCTGAAATGCTATTTTTGTAATTACATCAGCTGAGAGTAATCCATTTCTTGATTACTGCAGCATCGCCCATGCCTGGATTATGCAGCGGCTGTTCGTTATTTTGACTATCGTCTTCTTAATGGCGCCAATTTTATAGACCAATTATTCGTTTGGCATGGCTATCTCTGATCAGGTATTGAGACGAGCTGTCCGTTTGTGACACCTGGGGAAATGGAGGGTGTTAGATGGAGAGTCCGTCAGAGGGAGGTGGTGCTGGGTGGGCGGAGAAAAGGTCATCGGAATGCCATCAGTGTTCCAGCTTATGAAGACCACAGCGGATGTGTTTATTGGTGAGCATGGCCGACTGCGTGACACAAGATGATGATTAATCTGTGGGGCAGTGCTGGCAAGCTCTGTCTGAGGGCACGGTCTCATTTTAGGATGTTTAGTCTCGCTTTTATGTATGAGTATCTTAATAGAGAGGCCCGCGTGGCCGCTGGGTTTAATGCGCTTGCGTTGCCTTGCCGTTCTACCTATGAATAGATATAAAACCACTCCGATACCTACGCCGTCTGTGAAAGAAATATTGCCCCCGTGCACCAAATTAAACTGCATTTATCAATTCCAGTGTGAGTACCAAGTGACTTACATAGGTAGAATGGAAAGACAATTACAGTGTGAGTACCAAGTGACTTACATAGGTAGAACGGACAGACAATTACAGTGTGAGTGCCAAGTGACTTACATAGGTAGAATGGAAAGACAATTACAGTGTGAGTGCCAAGTGACTTACATAGGTAGAACGGACAGACAATTACAGTGTGAGTGCCAAGTGACTTACATAGGTAGAACGGAAAGACAATTACAGTGTGAGTGTCAAGTGACTTACATAGGTAGAATGGAAAGACAATTACAGTGTGAGTACCAAGTGACTTACATAGGTAGAATGGACAGACAATTACAGTGTGAGTGTCAAGTGACTTACATAGGTAGAATGGAAAGACAATTACAGTGTGAGTGTCAAGTGACTTACATAGGTAGAATGGAAAGACAATTACAGTGTGAGTGCCAAGTGACTTACATAGGTAGAATGGAAAGACAATTACAGTGTGAGTGCCAAGTGACTTACATAGGTAGAACGGACAGACAATTACAGTGTGAGTGCCAAGTGACTTACATAAGTAGAATGGAAAGACAATTACAGTGTGAGTGCCAAGTGACTTACATAGGTAGAATGGAAAGACAATTACAGTGTGAGTGCCAAGTGACTTACATAGGTAGAATGGAAAGACAATTACAGTGTGAGTGCCAAGTGACTTACATAGGTAGAACGGACAGACAATTACAGTGTGAGTGCCAAGTGACTTACATAAGTAGAATGGAAAGACAATTACAGTGTGAGTGTCAAGTGACTTACATAAGTAGAATGGACAGACAATTACAGTGTGAGTGCCAAGTGACTTACATAAGTAGAATGGAAAGACAATTACAGTGTGAGTGCCAAGTGACTTACATAGGTAGAACGGACAGACAATTACAGTGTGAGTGCCAAGTGACTTACATAAGTAGAATGGAAAGACAATTACAGTGTGAGTACCAAGTGACTTACATAGGTAGAATGGAAAGACAATTACAGTGTGAGTGCCAAGTGACTTACATAGGTAGAACGGACAGACAATTACAGTGTGAGTGCCAAGTGACTTACATAGGTAGAATGGAAAGACAATTACAGTGTGAGTGCCAAGTGACTTACATAGGTAGAATGGAAAGACAATTACAGTGTGAGTGTCAAGTGACTTACATAGGTAGAATGGAAAGACAATTACAGTGTGAGTGCCAAGTGACTTACATAGGTAGAATGGAAAGACAATTACAGTGTGAGTGCCAAGTGACTTACATAGGTAGAACGGACAGACAATTACAGTGTGAGTGCCAAGTGACTTACATAAGTAGAATGGAAAGACAATTACAGTGTGAGTGCCAAGTGACTTACATAGGTAGAATGGAAAGACAATTACAGTGTGAGTGCCAAGTGACTTACATAGGTAGAATGGACAGACAATTACAGTGTGAGTGCCAAGTGACTTACATAGGTAGAACTGGACAGACAATTACAGTGTGAGTACCAAGTGACTTACATAGTAGAATGGACAGACAATTACAGTGTGAGTACCAAGTGACTTACATAGGTAGAATGGAAAGACAATTACAGTGTGAGTGCCAAGTGACTTACATAGTAGAATGGAAAGACAATTACTAGTGGAGTGCCAAGTGACTTACATAGGTAGAACGGAACAGACAATTACAGTGTGAGTGCCAAGTGACTTACATAGTAGAATGGAAAGACAATTACAGTGTGAGTACCAAGTGACTTACATAGGTAGAATGGAAAGACAATTACAGTGTGAGTGCCAAGTGACTTACATAGGTAGAATGGACAGACAATTACAGTGTGAGTACCAAGTGACTTACATAGGTAGAATGGACAGACAATTACAGTGTGAGTACCAAGTGACTTACATAGGCAGAATGGAAAGACAATTACAGTGTGAGTGCCAAGTGACTTACATAGGTAGAACGGACAGACAATTACAGTGTGAGTGCCAAGTGACTTACATAGGTAGAACGGACAGACAATTACAGTGTGAGTGCCAAGTGACTTACATAGGTAGAATGGAAAGACAATTACAGTGTGAGTGCCAAGTGACTTACATAGGTAGAACGGACAGACAATTACAGTGTGAGTGCCAAGTGACTTACATAGGTAGAATGGAAAGACAATTACAGTGTGAGTGCCAAGTGACTTACATAGGTAGAATGGACAGACAATTACAGTGTGAGTGCCAAGTGACTTACATAGGTAGAATGGAAAGACAATTACAGTGTGAGTGCCAAGTGACTTACATAGGTAGAATGGAAAGACAATTACAGTGTGAGTAGCCAAGTGACTTACATAGGTAGAATGGAAAGACAATTACAGTGTGAGTGCCAAGTGACTTACATAGGTAGAATGGAAAGACAATTACAGTGTGAGTGCCAAGTGACTTACATAGGTAGAATGGAAAGACAATTACAGTGTGAGTGTCAAGTGACTTACATAGGTAGAATGGACAGACAATTACAGTGTGAGTGCCAAGTGACTTACATAGGTAGAACGGACAGACAATTACAGTGTGAGTGCCAAGTGACTTACATAGGTAGAACGGACAGACAATTACAGTGTGAGTACCAAGTGACTTACATAGGTAGAATGGACAGACAATTACAGTGTGAGTGTCAAGTGACTTACATAGGTAGAACGGACAGACAATTACAGTGTGAGTGCCAAGTGACTTACATAGGTAGAATGGACAGACAATTACAGTGTGAGTACCAAGTGACTTACATAGGTAGAATGGAAAGACAATTACAGTGTGAGTACCAAGTGACTTACATAGGTAGAATGGAAAGACAATTACAGTGTGAGTGTCCAAGTGACTTACATAGGTAGAATGGAAAGACAATTACAGTGGAGTACCAAGTGACTTACATAGGTAGAATGGACAGACAATTACAGTGTGAGTGTCAAGTGACTTACATAGGTAGAATGGAAAGACAATTACAGTGTGAGTACCAAGTGACTTACATAGGTAGAATGGAAAGACAATTACAGTGTGAGTGTCAAGTGACTTACATAGGTAGAATGGAAAGACAATTACAGTGTGAGTACCAAGTGACTTACATAGGTAGAATGGAAAGACAATTACAGTGTGAGTACCAAGTGACTTACATAGGTAGAATGGAAAGACAATTACAGTGTGAGTACCAAGTGACTTACATAGGTAGAATGGAAAGACAATTACAGTGTGAGTACCAAGTGACTTACATAGGTAGAATGGAAAGACAATTACAGTGTGAGTACCAAGTGACTTACATAGGTAGAATGGAAAGACAATTACAGTGTGAGTGCCAAGTGACTTACATAGGTAGAATGGAAAGACAATTACAGTGTGAGTGCCAAGTGACTTACATAGGTAGAATGGAAAGACAATTACAGTGTGAGTGCCAAGTGACGTTACATAGGTAGAATGACAGACAATTACAGTGTGAGTGCCAAGTGACTTACATATGCTAGAACGGACAGACAATTACAGTGTGAGTGCCAAGTGACTTACATAGGTAGAACTGGAACAGACCATTACAGTGTGAGTGCCAAGTGACTTACATAGGTAGAATGGAAAGGACAATTACAGTGTGAGTGTCCAAGTGACTTACATATGCAGATAACGGACAGACAATTACAGTGTTGAGTGCCAAGTGACTTACATAGGTAGAATGGAAAGACAATTACAGTGTGAGTGCCAAGTGACTTACATAGGTAGAATGGAAAGACAATTACAGTGTGGAGTGCCAAGTGACTTACATAGGTAGAATGGAAAGACAATTACAGTGTGAGTGCCAAGTGACTTACATAAGTAGAATGGAAAGACAATTACAGTGTGAGTGCCAAGTGACTTACATAAGTAGAATGGAAAGACAATTACAGTGTGAGTGCCAAGTGACTTACATAAGTAGAATGGAAAGACAATTACGTGTGAGTACCAAGTGACTTACATAGGTAGAATGGAAAGACAATTACAGTGTGAGTAGCCAAGTTGACTTACATAGGTAGAATGGAAAGACAATTACAGTGTGAGTACCAAGTGACTTACATAGGTAGAATGGAAAGACAATTACAGTGTGGAGTACCAAGTGACTTACATAGGTAGAATGGAAAGGACAATTACAGTGTGAGTGTCCAAGTGACTTACATAGGTAGAATGGAAAGACAATTACAGTGTGAGTAGCCAAGTGACTTACATAGTAGAATGGAAAGACAATTACGTGTGAGTACCAGTGACTTACATAGCAGAATGGAAAAGACAATTACGTGTGAGTACCAAGTGACTTACATAGGTAGAATGGAAAGACAATTACAGTGTGAGTACAAGTGACTTACATAGGTTAGAATGGAAAGACAATTTACAGTGTGAGTACCCAAGTGACTTACATAGGCAGAACGGACAGACAATTACAGTGTGAGTACCAAGTGACTTACATAGGTAGAATGGAAAGACAATTACAGTGTGAGTACCAAGTGACTTACATAGGTAGAATGGAAAGACAATTACAGTGTGAGTACCAAGTGACTTACATAGGTAGAATGGAAAGACAATTACAGTGTGAGTGCCAAGTGACTTACATAGGTAGAATGGAAAGACAATTACAGTGTGAGTACCAAGTGACTTACATAGGTAGAATGGAAAGACAATTACAGTGTGAGTGCCAAGTGACTTACATAGGTAGAATGGAAAGACAATTACAGTGTGAGTACCAAGTGACTTACATAGGTAGAATGGAAAGACAATTACAGTGTGAGTACCAAGTGACTTACATAGGTAGAATGGAAAGACAATTACAGTGTGAGTACCAAGTGACTTACATAGGTAGAATGGAAAGACAATTACAGTGTGAGTGCCAAGTGACTTACATAGGTAGAATGGAAAGACAATTACAGTGTGAGTGCCAAGTGACTTACATAGGTAGGAATGGAAAGACAATTACAGTGTGAGTACCAAGTGACTTACATAGGTAGAATGGAAAGACAATTACAGTGTGAGTACCAAGTGACTTACATAGGTAGAATGGAAAGACAATTAAGTGTGAGTGCCAAGTGACCTTACATAGGTAGAATGGCAAGACAATTACAGTGTGAGTGCCAAGTGACTTACATAGGTAGAATGAGAAGACAATTACAGTGTGAGTACCAAGTGACTTACATAGGTAGAATGGAAAGACAATTACAGTGTGAGTGCCAAGTGACTTACATAGGTAGAATGGAAAGACAATTACAGTGTGAGTACCAAGTGACTTACATAGGTAGAACGGAAAGACAATTACAGTGTGAGTGCCAAGTGACTTACATAGGTAGAATGGAAAGACAATTACAGTGTGAGTGCCAAGTGACTTACATAGGTAGAATGGAAAGACAAATTACGTGTGAGTACCAAGTGACTTACATAGGCTAGAATGGAAAGACAATTACAGTGTGAGTGCCAAGTGACTTACATAGGCAGAACGGAAAGACAATTACAGTGTGAGTGCCAAGTGACTTACATAGGCAGAATGGAAAGACAATTACAGTGTGAGTGCCAAGTGACTTACATAGTAGAACTGGCAAGACAATTACAGTGTGAGTGCCAAGTGACTTACATAGGCAGAACGGACAGACAATTACAGTGTGAGTACCAAGTGACTTACATAGGTAGAATGGAAAGACAATTACAGTGTGAGTGCCAAGTGACTTACATAGGTAAGAATGGAAAGACAATTTACAGTGTGAGTGCCAAGTGACTTACATAGGCTAGAATGGAAAGACAATTACAGTGTGAGTGCCAAGTGACTTACATAGGTAGAATGGAAAGGACAATTACAGTGTGAGTGCCAAGTGACTTACATAGGTAGAATGGAAAGGACAATTACAGTGTGAGTGCCAAGTGACTTACATAGGCAGAACGGACAGACAATTACAGTGTGAGTACCGAGTGACTTACATAGGTAGAATGGAAAGACAATTACAGTGTGAGTACCAAGTGACTTACATAGGTAGAATGGAAAGACAATTACAGTGTGAGTACCAAGTGACTTACATAGGTAGAATGGAAAGACAATTACAGTGTGAGTGCCAAGTGACTTACATAGGTAGAATGGAAAGACAATTACAGTGTGAGTACCAAGTGACTTACATAGGTAGAATGGAAAGACAATTACAGTGTGAGTACCAAGTGACTTACATAGGTAGAATGGAAAGACAATTACAGTGTGAGTTACAAGTGACTTACATAGGTAGAATGGAAAGACAATTACAGTGTGAGTACCAAGTGACTTACATAGGCAGAATGGAAAAGACAATTACAGTGTGAGTGCCAAGTGACTTACATAGGTAGAACTGGAAAGACAATTACAGTGTGAGTACCAAGTGACTTACATAGGTAGAACTGGAAAGACAATTACAGTGTGAGTGACCAAGCACTTACATAGGTAGAATGGAAAGACAATTACAGTGTGAGTGCCAAGGACTTACATAGTAGAAGGAAGACAATTACAGTTGTGAGTGCAAGTGACTTACATAGTAGAATGGAAAGACAATTACAGTGTGAGTGCCAAGTGACTTACATAGGTAGAATTGGACAGACAATTATCAGTGTGAGTTACAAGTGACTTACATAGGTAGAACTGGAAAGACAATTACAGTGTTGAGTACCAATGAATTACATAGGTAGAAACGGAAAGACAATTACAGTGTGAGTGACAAGCTGACTTACATAGGTAGAATGGAAAAGACAATTACAGTGTGAGTACCAAGTGACTTACATAGGTAGAATGGAAAGACAATTACAGTGTGAGTACCAAGTGACTTACATAGGTAGAATGGAAAGACAATTACAGTGTGAGTGCCAAGTGACTTACATAGGTAGAATTGGAAAAGACAATTACAGTGTGAGTACCCAAGTGACTTACATAGGTAGAATGGAAAGACAATTACAGTGTGAGTGCCAAGGTGACTTACTATAGGTAGAACATGGGACAGACAATTACAGTGTGAGTAGCCAAGTGACTTACATAAGTGAGACGGACAGGACAATTACCGGCTGTGAGCTTGCCAGTGCCATTACATAGGTAGAACGGAAAGACAATTACAGTCTTGGAGTGCCAAGTGACGTACATAGGTAGAACATGGAAAAGACAAATTACAGTGTGAGTGACTAAGTGACTTAGCATAGGTAGGAATGGATGACATGACCATTACAGTGTGAGTCCAGTGGACCTTACATAGGATGAAATGACATGGAAGACCATTACAGTGTGAGTAGCCAAGTAGGTGACTTACATAGGTAGAAACGGAAAGACAATTACATCAGTTGGAGTAGCCAAGTTGACCTTACATAAGGTTAGACCTGGAAAAGACAATTACAGTAGTGAGTGCCAAGTGACTTTACATAAGGCTAGAATCGGACAAGACAATTACAGTGTGAGTGCTCAAGTGACTTACATAAGTCGAACTGAAGACAATTACAGTGTGAGTGCCAAGTGACTTACATAGGCAGAACTGAAAGACAATACAGTGTGTAGTATGCCAACGTGACTTAATAGGTAGAATGGAAGACAATACAGTGTGAGTGCCAAGTGATTACATAGTAGAATCGGAAAGACACTTACAGTGGGAGTGCCAAGTGACTTACCATAGTCAGAATGGAAAGACAACTACAGTGTGAGTGCCAAGTGACTTACATAGGCTAGATACGGAAGACAATTCAGTGTGAGTACCAAGTGACTTCATAGGTAGAATGGAAAGACAATTACAGTGTGAGTTTACCAAGTGACTTACATAGGCAGAACGGAAAGACAATTACAGTGTGAGTGCCAAGTGACTTACATAGGCTAGAATGGACAGACAATTACAGTGTGAGTACCAAGTGACTTACATAGGCAGAAGGAAAGACAATTACAGTGTGAGTACCAAGTGACTTACATAGGTAGAATGGACAGACAATACAGTGGAGTGTCCAAGTGACTTACATAGTAGAATGGAAAGACAATTACAGTGTGAGTGCAAGTGACTTACATAGGTAGAACGGGACAAGACAATTACAGTGTGAGTGTCCAAGTGAACTTACATAGGTAGAATGGAAAAGGGACAATTACAGTGTGAGTACCAAGCTGACTTTACATAGGTAGAATGGAAAGACACTTACAGTGTGATGTGCAAGTGACTTACATAGGCAGAATGGAAAGACAATTACAGTGTGAGTGTCAAGTGACTTACATAGGTAGAATGGAAAGACAATTACCTAGTGGAGTACTAAGTGACTTACATAGGCTAGAATGGAAAGACAATTACAGGTGAGTGTCCAGTGACTTACATAGGTAGAATGGAAAGACAATTACAGTGGAGGTCCAAGGACTTACATAGGTAGAATGGAAAGACAATTACAGTGTGACGTGCCAAGTGACTTACATAGGTAGAATGGAAAGACAATCTACAGTGTGAGTGCCAAGTGACTTACATAGTAGAATGGAAAGACAATTACAGGTGAGTGCAAGTGACCTTACATAGGTAGAATGGAAAGACAATTACAGTGTGAGTGCCAAGTGACTTACATAGGTAGAATGGAAAGACAATTACAGTGTGAGTGCCAAGTGACTTACATAGGTAGAATGGAAAGACAATTACAGTGTGAGTACCAAGTGACTTACATAGGTAGAATGGAAAGACAATTACAGTGTGAGTGCCAAGTGACTTACATAGGTAGAATGGAAAGACAATTACAGTGTGAGTGCCAAGTGACTTACATAGGTAGAATGGAAAGACAATTACAGTGTGAGTGCCAAGTGACTTACATAGGTAGAATGGAAAGACAATTACAGTGTGAGTACCAAGTGACTTACATAGGTAGAATGGAAAGACAATTACAGTGTGAGTGCCAAGTGACTTACATAGGTAGAATGGAAAGACAATTACAGTGTGAGTACCAAGTGACTTACATAGGTAGAATGGAAAGACAATTACAGTGTGAGTGCCAAGTGACTTACATAGGTAGAATGGAAAGACAATTACAGTGTGAGTACCAAGTGACTTACATAGGTAGAATGGAAAGACAATTACAGTGTGAGTGCCAAGTGACTTACATAGGTAGAATGGAAAGACAATTACAGTGTGAGTGCCAAGTGACTTACATAGGTAGAATGGAAAGACAATTACAGTGTGAGTGCCAAGTGACTTACATAGGTAGAATGGAAAGACAATTACAGTGTGAGTGCCAAGTGACTTACATAGGTAGAATGGAAAGACAATTACAGTGTGAGTGCCAAGTGACTTACATAGGTAGAATGGAAAGACAATTACAGTGTGAGTGCCAAGTGACTTACATAGGTAGAATGGAAAGACAATTACAGTGTGAGTGCCAAGTGACTTACATAGGTAGAATGGAAAGACAATTACAGTGTGAGTGCCAAGTGACTTACATAGGTAGAATGGAAAGACAATTACAGTGTGAGTGCCAAGTGACTTACATAGGTAGAATGGAAAGACAATTACAGTGTGAGTGCCAAGTGACTTACATAGGTAGAATGGAAAGACAATTACAGTGTGAGTGCCAAGTGACTTACATAGGTAGAATGGAAAGACAATTACAGTGTGAGTGCCAAGTGACTTACATAGGTAGAATGGAAAGACAATTACAGTGTGAGTGCCAAGTGACTTACATAGGTAGAATGGAAAGACAATTACAGTGTGAGTACCAAGTGACTTACATAGGTAGAATGGAAAGACAATTACAGTGTGAGTGCCAAGTGACTTACATAGGTAGAATGGAAAGACAATTACAGTGTGAGTGCCAAGTGACTTACATAGGTAGAATGGAAAGACAATTACAGTGTGAGTGCCAAGTGACTTACATAGGTAGAATGGAAAGACAATTACAGTGTGAGTGCCAAGTGACTTACATAGGTAGAATGGAAAGACAATTACAGTGTGAGTGCCAAGTGACTTACATAGGTAGAATGGAAAGACAATTACAGTGTGAGTGCCAAGTGACTTACATAGGTAGAATGGAAAGACAATTACAGTGTGAGTGCCAAGTGACTTACATAGGTAGAATGGAAAGACAATTACAGTGTGAGTGCCAAGTGACTTACATAGGTAGAATGGAAAGACAATTACAGTGTGAGTGCCAAGTGACTTACATAGGTAGAATGGAAAGACAATTACAGTGTGAGTGCCAAGTGACTTACATAGGTAGAATGGAAAGACAATTACAGTGTGAGTGCCAAGTGACTTACATAGGTAGAATGGAAAGACAATTACAGTGTGAGTGCCAAGTGACTTACATAGGTAGAATGGAAAGACAATTACAGTGTGAGTGCCAAGTGACTTACATAGGTAGAATGGAAAGACAATTACAGTGTGAGTGCCAAGTGACTTACATAGGTAGAATGGAAAGACAATTACAGTGTGAGTGCCAAGTGACTTACATAGGTAGAATGGAAAGACAATTACAGTGTGAGTACCAAGTGACTTACATAGGTAGAATGGAAAGACAATTACAGTGTGAGTGCCAAGTGACTTACATAGGTAGAATGGAAAGACAATTACAGTGTGAGTGCCAAGTGACTTACATAGGTAGAATGGAAAGACAATTACAGTGTGAGTGCCAAGTGACTTACATAGGTAGAATGGAAAGACAATTACAGTGTGAGTGCCAAGTGACTTACATAGGTAGAATGGAAAGACAATTACAGTGTGAGTGCCAAGTGACTTACATAGGTAGAATGGAAAGACAATTACAGTGTGAGTACCAAGTGACTTACATAGGTAGAATGGAAAGACAATTACAGTGTGAGTGCCAAGTGACTTACATAGGTAGAATGGAAAGACAATTACAGTGTGAGTGCCAAGTGACTTACATAGGTAGAATGGAAAGACAATTACAGTGTGAGTGCCAAGTGACTTACATAGGTAGAATGGAAAGACAATTACAGTGTGAGTGCCAAGTGACTTACATAGGTAGAATGGAAAGACAATTACAGTGTGAGTGCCAAGTGACTTACATAGGTAGAATGGAAAGACAATTACAGTGTGAGTGCCAAGTGACTTACATAGGTAGAATGGAAAGACAATTACAGTGTGAGTGCCAAGTGACTTACATAGGTAGAATGGAAAGACAATTACAGTGTGAGTGCCAAGTGACTTACATAGGTAGAATGGAAAGACAATTACAGTGTGAGTGCCAAGTGACTTACATAGGTAGAATGGAAAGACAATTACAGTGTGAGTGCCAAGTGACTTACATAGGTAGAATGGAAAGACAATTACAGTGTGAGTGCCAAGTGACTTACATAGGTAGAATGGAAAGACAATTACAGTGTGAGTGCCAAGTGACTTACATAGGTAGAATGGAAAGACAATTACAGTGTGAGTGCCAAGTGACTTACATAGGTAGAATGGAAAGACAATTACAGTGTGAGTACCAAGTGACTTACATAGGTAGAATGGAAAGACAATTACAGTGTGAGTGCCAAGTGACTTACATAGGTAGAATGGAAAGACAATTACAGTGTGAGTGCCAAGTGACTTACATAGGTAGAATGGAAAGACAATTACAGTGTGAGTGCCAAGTGACTTACATAGGTAGAATGGAAAGACAATTACAGTGTGAGTGCCAAGTGACTTACATAGGTAGAATGGAAAGACAATTACAGTGTGAGTGCCAAGTGACTTACATAGGTAGAATGGAAAGACAATTACAGTGTGAGTGCCAAGTGACTTACATAGGTAGAATGGAAAGACAATTACAGTGTGAGTGCCAAGTGACTTACATAGGTAGAATGGAAAGACAATTACAGTGTGAGTGCCAAGTGACTTACATAGGTAGAATGGAAAGACAATTACAGTGTGAGTGCCAAGTGACTTACATAGGTAGAATGGAAAGACAATTACAGTGTGAGTGCCAAGTGACTTACATAGGTAGAATGGAAAGACAATTACAGTGTGAGTGCCAAGTGACTTACATAGGTAGAATGGAAAGACAATTACAGTGTGAGTGCCAAGTGACTTACATAGGTAGAATGGAAAGACAATTACAGTGTGAGTGCCAAGTGACTTACATAGGTAGAATGGAAAGACAATTACAGTGTGAGTGCCAAGTGACTTACATAGGTAGAATGGAAAGACAATTACAGTGTGAGTGCCAAGTGACTTACATAGGTAGAATGGAAAGACAATTACAGTGTGAGTGCCAAGTGACTTACATAGGTAGAATGGAAAGACAATTACAGTGTGAGTGCCAAGTGACTTACATAGGTAGAATGGAAAGACAATTACAGTGTGAGTGCCAAGTGACTTACATAGGTAGAATGGAAAGACAATTACAGTGTGAGTACCAAGTGACTTACATAGGTAGAATGGAAAGACAATTACAGTGTGAGTGCCAAGTGACTTACATAGGTAGAATGGAAAGACAATTACAGTGTGAGTGCCAAGTGACTTACATAGGTAGAATGGAAAGACAATTACAGTGTGAGTGCCAAGTGACTTACATAGGTAGAATGGAAAGACAATTACAGTGTGAGTGCCAAGTGACTTACATAGGTAGAATGGAAAGACAATTACAGTGTGAGTGCCAAGTGACTTACATAGGTAGAATGGAAAGACAATTACAGTGTGAGTGCCAAGTGACTTACATAGGTAGAATGGAAAGACAATTACAGTGTGAGTGCCAAGTGACTTACATAGGTAGAATGGAAAGACAATTACAGTGTGAGTGCCAAGTGACTTACATAGGTAGAATGGAAAGACAATTACAGTGTGAGTGCCAAGTGACTTACATAGGTAGAATGGAAAGACAATTACAGTGTGAGTGCCAAGTGACTTACATAGGTAGAATGGAAAGACAATTACAGTGTGAGTGCCAAGTGACTTACATAGGTAGAATGGAAAGACAATTACAGTGTGAGTGCCAAGTGACTTACATAGGTAGAATGGAAAGACAATTACAGTGTGAGTACCAAGTGACTTACATAGGTAGAATGGAAAGACAATTACAGTGTGAGTGCCAAGTGACTTACATAGGTAGAATGGAAAGACAATTACAGTGTGAGTGCCAAGTGACTTACATAGGTAGAATGGAAAGACAATTACAGTGTGAGTGCCAAGTGACTTACATAGGTAGAATGGAAAGACAATTACAGTGTGAGTGCCAAGTGACTTACATAGGTAGAATGGAAAGACAATTACAGTGTGAGTGCCAAGTGACTTACATAGGTAGAATGGAAAGACAATTACAGTGTGAGTGCCAAGTGACTTACATAGGTAGAATGGAAAGACAATTACAGTGTGAGTGCCAAGTGACTTACATAGGTAGAATGGAAAGACAATTACAGTGTGAGTGCCAAGTGACTTACATAGGTAGAATGGAAAGACAATTACAGTGTGAGTGCCAAGTGACTTACATAGGTAGAATGGAAAGACAATTACAGTGTGAGTGCCAAGTGACTTACATAGGTAGAATGGAAAGACAATTACAGTGTGAGTGCCAAGTGACTTACATAGGTAGAATGGAAAGACAATTACAGTGTGAGTGCCAAGTGACTTACATAGGTAGAATGGAAAGACAATTACAGTGTGAGTGCCAAGTGACTTACATAGGTAGAATGGAAAGACAATTACAGTGTGAGTGCCAAGTGACTTACATAGGTAGAATGGAAAGACAATTACAGTGTGAGTGCCAAGTGACTTACATAGGTAGAATGGAAAGACAATTACAGTGTGAGTGCCAAGTGACTTACATAGGTAGAATGGAAAGACAATTACAGTGTGAGTGCCAAGTGACTTACATAGGTAGAATGGAAAGACAATTACAGTGTGAGTGCCAAGTGACTTACATAGGTAGAATGGAAAGACAATTACAGTGTGAGTGCCAAGTGACTTACATAGGTAGAATGGAAAGACAATTACAGTGTGAGTGCCAAGTGACTTACATAGGTAGAATGGAAAGACAATTACAGTGTGAGTGCCAAGTGACTTACATAGGTAGAATGGAAAGACAATTACAGTGTGAGTGCCAAGTGACTTACATAGGTAGAATGGAAAGACAATTACAGTGTGAGTGCCAAGTGACTTACATAGGTAGAATGGAAAGACAATTACAGTGTGAGTGCCAAGTGACTTACATAGGTAGAATGGAAAGACAATTACAGTGTGAGTGCCAAGTGACTTACATAGGTAGAATGGAAAGACAATTACAGTGTGAGTGCCAAGTGACTTACATAGGTAGAATGGAAAGACAATTACAGTGTGAGTGCCAAGTGACTTACATAGGTAGAATGGAAAGACAATTACAGTGTGAGTGCCAAGTGACTTACATAGGTAGAATGGAAAGACAATTACAGTGTGAGTGCCAAGTGACTTACATAGGTAGAATGGAAAGACAATTACAGTGTGAGTGCCAAGTGACTTACATAGGTAGAATGGAAAGACAATTACAGTGTGAGTGCCAAGTGACTTACATAGGTAGAATGGAAAGACAATTACAGTGTGAGTGCCAAGTGACTTACATAGGTAGAATGGAAAGACAATTACAGTGTGAGTGCCAAGTGACTTACATAGGTAGAATGGAAAGACAATTACAGTGTGAGTGCCAAGTGACTTACATAGGTAGAATGGAAAGACAATTACAGTGTGAGTGCCAAGTGACTTACATAGGTAGAATGGAAAGACAATTACAGTGTGAGTGCCAAGTGACTTACATAGGTAGAATGGAAAGACAATTACAGTGTGAGTGCCAAGTGACTTACATAGGTAGAATGGAAAGACAATTACAGTGTGAGTGCCAAGTGACTTACATAGGTAGAATGGAAAGACAATTACAGTGTGAGTGCCAAGTGACTTACATAGGTAGAATGGAAAGACAATTACAGTGTGAGTGCCAAGTGACTTACATAGGTAGAATGGAAAGACAATTACAGTGTGAGTGCCAAGTGACTTACATAGGTAGAATGGAAAGACAATTACAGTGTGAGTGCCAAGTGACTTACATAGGTAGAATGGAAAGACAATTACAGTGTGAGTGCCAAGTGACTTACATAGGTAGAATGGAAAGACAATTACAGTGTGAGTGCCAAGTGACTTACATAGGTAGAATGGAAAGACAATTACAGTGTGAGTGCCAAGTGACTTACATAGGTAGAATGGAAAGACAATTACAGTGTGAGTGCCAAGTGACTTACATAGGTAGAATGGAAAGACAATTACAGTGTGAGTGCCAAGTGACTTACATAGGTAGAATGGAAAGACAATTACAGTGTGAGTGCCAAGTGACTTACATAGGTAGAATGGAAAGACAATTACAGTGTGAGTGCCAAGTGACTTACATAGGTAGAATGGAAAGACAATTACAGTGTGAGTGCCAAGTGACTTACATAGGTAGAATGGAAAGACAATTACAGTGTGAGTGCCAAGTGACTTACATAGGTAGAATGGAAAGACAATTACAGTGTGAGTGCCAAGTGACTTACATAGGTAGAATGGAAAGACAATTACAGTGTGAGTGCCAAGTGACTTACATAGGTAGAATGGAAAGACAATTACAGTGTGAGTGCCAAGTGACTTACATAGGTAGAATGGAAAGACAATTACAGTGTGAGTGCCAAGTGACTTACATAGGTAGAATGGAAAGACAATTACAGTGTGAGTGCCAAGTGACTTACATAGGTAGAATGGAAAGACAATTACAGTGTGAGTGCCAAGTGACTTACATAGGTAGAATGGAAAGACAATTACAGTGTGAGTGCCAAGTGACTTACATAGGTAGAATGGAAAGACAATTACAGTGTGAGTGCCAAGTGACTTACATAGGTAGAATGGAAAGACAATTACAGTGTGAGTGCCAAGTGACTTACATAGGTAGAATGGAAAGACAATTACAGTGTGAGTGCCAAGTGACTTACATAGGTAGAATGGAAAGACAATTACAGTGTGAGTGCCAAGTGACTTACATAGGTAGAATGGAAAGACAATTACAGTGTGAGTGCCAAGTGACTTACATAGGTAGAATGGAAAGACAATTACAGTGTGAGTGCCAAGTGACTTACATAGGTAGAATGGAAAGACAATTACAGTGTGAGTGCCAAGTGACTTACATAGGTAGAATGGAAAGACAATTACAGTGTGAGTGCCAAGTGACTTACATAGGTAGAATGGAAAGACAATTACAGTGTGAGTGCCAAGTGACTTACATAGGTAGAATGGAAAGACAATTACAGTGTGAGTGCCAAGTGACTTACATAGGTAGAATGGAAAGACAATTACAGTGTGAGTGCCAAGTGACTTACATAGGTAGAATGGAAAGACAATTACAGTGTGAGTGCCAAGTGACTTACATAGGTAGAATGGAAAGACAATTACAGTGTGAGTGCCAAGTGACTTACATAGGTAGAATGGAAAGACAATTACAGTGTGAGTGCCAAGTGACTTACATAGGTAGAATGGAAAGACAATTACAGTGTGAGTGCCAAGTGACTTACATAGGTAGAATGGAAAGACAATTACAGTGTGAGTGCCAAGTGACTTACATAGGTAGAATGGAAAGACAATTACAGTGTGAGTGCCAAGTGACTTACATAGGTAGAATGGAAAGACAATTACAGTGTGAGTGCCAAGTGACTTACATAGGTAGAATGGAAAGACAATTACAGTGTGAGTGCCAAGTGACTTACATAGGTAGAATGGAAAGACAATTACAGTGTGAGTGCCAAGTGACTTACATAGGTAGAATGGAAAGACAATTACAGTGTGAGTGCCAAGTGACTTACATAGGTAGAATGGAAAGACAATTACAGTGTGAGTGCCAAGTGACTTACATAGGTAGAATGGAAAGACAATTACAGTGTGAGTGCCAAGTGACTTACATAGGTAGAATGGAAAGACAATTACAGTGTGAGTGCCAAGTGACTTACATAGGTAGAATGGAAAGACAATTACAGTGTGAGTGCCAAGTGACTTACATAGGTAGAATGGAAAGACAATTACAGTGTGAGTGCCAAGTGACTTACATAGGTAGAATGGAAAGACAATTACAGTGTGAGTGCCAAGTGACTTACATAGGTAGAATGGAAAGACAATTACAGTGTGAGTGCCAAGTGACTTACATAGGTAGAATGGAAAGACAATTACAGTGTGAGTGCCAAGTGACTTACATAGGTAGAATGGAAAGACAATTACAGTGTGAGTGCCAAGTGACTTACATAGGTAGAATGGAAAGACAATTACAGTGTGAGTGCCAAGTGACTTACATAGGTAGAATGGAAAGACAATTACAGTGTGAGTGCCAAGTGACTTACATAGGTAGAATGGAAAGACAATTACAGTGTGAGTGCCAAGTGACTTACATAGGTAGAATGGAAAGACAATTACAGTGTGAGTGCCAAGTGACTTACATAGGTAGAATGGAAAGACAATTACAGTGTGAGTGCCAAGTGACTTACATAGGTAGAATGGAAAGACAATTACAGTGTGAGTGCCAAGTGACTTACATAGGTAGAATGGAAAGACAATTACAGTGTGAGTGCCAAGTGACTTACATAGGTAGAATGGAAAGACAATTACAGTGTGAGTGCCAAGTGACTTACATAGGTAGAATGGAAAGACAATTACAGTGTGAGTGCCAAGTGACTTACATAGGTAGAATGGAAAGACAATTACAGTGTGAGTGCCAAGTGACTTACATAGGTAGAATGGAAAGACAATTACAGTGTGAGTGCCAAGTGACTTACATAGGTAGAATGGAAAGACAATTACAGTGTGAGTGCCAAGTGACTTACATAGGTAGAATGGAAAGACAATTACAGTGTGAGTGCCAAGTGACTTACATAGGTAGAATGGAAAGACAATTACAGTGTGAGTGCCAAGTGACTTACATAGGTAGAATGGAAAGACAATTACAGTGTGAGTGCCAAGTGACTTACATAGGTAGAATGGAAAGACAATTACAGTGTGAGTGCCAAGTGACTTACATAGGTAGAATGGAAAGACAATTACAGTGTGAGTGCCAAGTGACTTACATAGGTAGAATGGAAAGACAATTACAGTGTGAGTGCCAAGTGACTTACATAGGTAGAATGGAAAGACAATTACAGTGTGAGTGCCAAGTGACTTACATAGGTAGAATGGAAAGACAATTACAGTGTGAGTGCCAAGTGACTTACATAGGTAGAATGGAAAGACAATTACAGTGTGAGTGCCAAGTGACTTACATAGGTAGAATGGAAAGACAATTACAGTGTGAGTGCCAAGTGACTTACATAGGTAGAATGGAAAGACAATTACAGTGTGAGTGCCAAGTGACTTACATAGGTAGAATGGAAAGACAATTACAGTGTGAGTGCCAAGTGACTTACATAGGTAGAATGGAAAGACAATTACAGTGTGAGTGCCAAGTGACTTACATAGGTAGAATGGAAAGACAATTACAGTGTGAGTGCCAAGTGACTTACATAAGTAGAATGGAAAGACAATTCTAGTGTGAATGTCAAGTGACTTACATAAGTAGAATGGAAAGACAATTCTAGTGTGAGTGTCAAGTGACTTACATAGGTAGAATGGAAAGACAATTACAGTGTGAGTGCCAAGTGACTTACATAGGTAGAATGGAAAGACAATTACAGTGTGAGTGCCAAGTGACTTACATAGGTAGAATGGAAAGACAATTACAGTGTGAGTGCCAAGTGACTTACATAGGTAGAATGGAAAGACAATTACAGTGTGAGTGCCAAGTGACTTACATAGGTAGAATGGAAAGACAATTACAGTGTGAGTGCCAAGTGACTTACATAGGTAGAATGGAAAGACAATTACAGTGTGAGTGCCAAGTGACTTACATAGGTAGAATGGAAAGACAATTACAGTGTGAGTGCCAAGTGACTTACATAGGTAGAATGGAAAGACAATTACAGTGTGAGTGCCAAGTGACTTACATAGGTAGAATGGAAAGACAATTACAGTGTGAGTGCCAAGTGACTTACATAGGTAGAATGGAAAGACAATTACAGTGTGAGTGCCAAGTGACTTACATAGGTAGAATGGAAAGACAATTACAGTGTGAGTGCCAAGTGACTTACATAGGTAGAATGGAAAGACAATTACAGTGTGAGTGCCAAGTGACTTACATAGGTAGAATGGAAAGACAATTACAGTGTGAGTGCCAAGTGACTTACATAGGTAGAATGGAAAGACAATTACAGTGTGAGTGCCAAGTGACTTACATAGGTAGAATGGAAAGACAATTACAGTGTGAGTACCAAGTGACTTACATAGGTAGAATGGAAAGACAATTACAGTGTGAGTGCCAAGTGACTTACATAGGTAGAATGGAAAGACAATTACAGTGTGAGTACCAAGTGACTTACATAGGTAGAATGGAAAGACAATTACAGTGTGAGTGCCAAGTGACTTACATAGGTAGAATGGAAAGACAATTACAGTGTGAGTGCCAAGTGACTTACATAGGTAGAATGGAAAGACAATTACAGTGTGAGTGTCAAGTGACTTACATAGGTAGAATGGAAAGACAATTACAGTGTGAGTGCCAAGTGACTTACATAGGTAGAATGGAAAGACAATTACAGTGTGAGTGCCAAGTGACTTACATAGGTAGAATGGAAAGACAATTACAGTGTGAGTGCCAAGTGACTTACATAGGTAGAATGGAAAGACAATTACAGTGTGAGTGCCAAGTGACTTACATAGGTAGAATGGAAAGACAATTACAGTGTGAGTGCCAAGTGACTTACATAGGTAGAATGGAAAGACAATTACAGTGTGAGTGCCAAGTGACTTACATAGGTAGAATGGAAAGACAATTACAGTGTGAGTGCCAAGTGACTTACATAGGTAGAATGGAAAGACAATTACAGTGTGAGTGCCAAGTGACTTACATAGGTAGAATGGAAAGACAATTACAGTGTGAGTGCCAAGTGACTTACATAGGTAGAATGGAAAGACAATTACAGTGTGAGTGCCAAGTGACTTACATAGGTAGAATGGAAAGACAATTACAGTGTGAGTGCCAAGTGACTTACATAGGTAGAATGGAAAGACAATTACAGTGTGAGTGCCAAGTGACTTACATAGGTAGAATGGAAAGACAATTACAGTGTGAGTGCCAAGTGACTTACATAGGTAGAATGGAAAGACAATTACAGTGTGAGTGCCAAGTGACTTACATAGGTAGAATGGAAAGACAATTACAGTGTGAGTGCCAAGTGACTTACATAGGTAGAATGGAAAGACAATTACAGTGTGAGTACCAAGTGACTTACATAGGTAGAATGGAAAGACAATTACAGTGTGAGTGTCAAGTGACTTACATAGGTAGAATGGAAAGACAATTACAGTGTGAGTACCAAGTGACTTACATAGGTAGAATGGAAAGACAATTACAGTGTGAGTGTCAAGTGACTTACATAGGTAGAATGGAAAGACAATTACAGTGTGAGTACCAAGTGACTTACATAGGTAGAATGGAAAGACAATTACAGTGTGAGTGTCAAGTGACTTACATAGGTAGAATGGAAAGACAATTACAGTGTGAGTGAAAAGTGACTTACATAGGTAGAATGGAAGACAATTACAGTGTGAGTGCCAAGTGACTTACATAGGTAGAATGGAAAGACAATTACAGTGTGAGTACCAAGCCACTTACATAGGTAGAATGGAAAGACAATTACAGTGTGAGTGCCAAGTGACTTACATAGGTAGAATGGAAAGACAATTACAGTGTGAGTGCCAAGTGACTTACATAGGTAGAATGGAAAGACAATTACAGTGTGAGTGCCAAGTGACTTACATAGGTAGAATGGAAAGACAATTACAGGTGTGAGTACCAAGCCACTTACATAGGTAGAATGGAAAGACAATACAGTGTGAGTGTCAAGTGACTTACATAGGTAGAATGGAAAGACAATTACAGTGTGAGTACCAAGCCACTTACATAGGTAGAATGGAAAGACAATTACAGTGTGAGTGTCAAGTGACTTACATAGGTAGAATGGAAAGACAATTACAGTGTGAGTACCAAGCCACTTACATAGGTAGAATGGAAAGACAATTACAGTGTGAGTGTCAAGTGACTTACATAGGTAGAATGGAAAGACAATTACAGTGTGAGTGAAAAGCCATTTACATAGGTAGAATGGAAAGACAATTACAGTGTGAGTGCCAAGTGACTTACATAGGTAGAATGGAAAGACAATTACAGTGTGAGTACCAAGCCACTTACATAGGTAGAATGGAAAGACAATTACAGTGTGAGTGTCAAGTGACTTCCGTAGGTAGAACGGAAAGACAAAAAGCAAATCGAGTAGTCGAACATATACCAGTGGGGGTGGAAAAGAGAGTTAATCAATCTTCAGGAATCCCTGTGCAGTCTGTCACTTCACATAAATAAACACAAGTAGTATTGTTTGGAGCTCACAGAAGGAGAAGAAAGAAGTAGAGACTAGAGGACGCACTAGACAACATACGATTTAAAAACTATATTTACCGACCGGAATTCGAACCTGTCACCTCCAAATGACGACAGCGCCTCGCTGCAGAAACAAGTGTTCTTCGACGCATGACCAACTAGACACTCAAAAAACACGTGTTTTCATTAGTCGTGTCTATCATACACATGAACCTACAACTATGGAATACAGACAGAATTCGTATCAAACCATTGAGATAGCACCATAGGTCTCTTAATTTATATTAAACCAGCATAGGTCAAATAACAAACACACAAACACATGGGACCGTAAATGCTGTGTCCAGTATATTCACAAACATTTAAAGAAGAGAAATGATTGGTCGGTTCTAATGATGTACACGTTTACTGTTTAACGTTTAATTATTTCTTTCCTCTCCTTCTGTGAGTGCTAAATAATACTAAGTGTGTTTTTTTATGTAACTATTGTAATGGCCTCAACTGGTTCCCAAACTGATCTCCTGTCACTGTCAGCTGTCAACTGTCATTTATGTCTATACAATACCTTGCGTTGTATGGTAGAGGGGTCTTGAGCCTAAGGAATTAAGGCCGCCTGGCTAGTGCAATCGCCGCGAACTGTGCAGGTTAGGGTTGTCTTTTTCCCCCGACAGAAATAAATCTACAGTTTACTGAGCATTCAAACCCGTTTCTCCCAAAGAGGAATTCGGCGTTCTAGCCACTCGGCCAGCTGCTCGTCTGTGCGGTCGACAGGTCATAGAAAGTAGAACTCGGCCATCATGGAACAGTTGCCGGCTCCGTGAAGAAGAGTCGACTGTCAGCTTGACAATAACATGATCTCAAGTAAGAAACTATACGTTGCCGCTAAAGCCTTCATCAGCACACAAGAAAAAAGCACATTCCAACACAACTACATGAAAAACTATATATATATATAATATATATATATATATATATATATATATATATATATATATATATATATAATATATATATATATATATCATATATATATCATATATATATATATATATATATATATATATATTATATTACATATATATATATATATATATATATATATCTATGTGTGTGTGTGTGTGTGTGTTTTTTTTCCAATGTTTTGTTTTGCATATCCTTTACAGGACATCGCTGTCAACATCAGCATCTTTCAGCTGAATGTTGATTTCTTGGCAAGATTACGCTCAGTAGTTTGCCATTGCTTTCTGAGCGGCCAGCTCACATAACCCGTAAGTTACCGACCCGATTCTAACCACTGCTGATTCTTACCGTCGTCACATTACTTACGAGAGTATACGAGATTACGGAGAAAAGTCGCTAACCTCTAAGCCAGGAAGCCGGCGTGTGTTCCAAAGCCACACTAAATAGCTATACAATCCCTCGAAATATTTAATACAATACAGACAGGAGACACTGATGTATGTTACCGTGGAACTGTCAACATGACAGCTGGATATTTGTTGCCGGAGTGTCCAGCATGTGGAAAACAGGGACAACTATGCTGGCCTACACCCGGCCCACTTAAAAACAAACTCCATGGGGATATCAACCAGCTTGAGTTGGCTGCTGCTTTCTTTGGATAAAGTCGCTTAAAAGTCGACACGTCGTCTTCATTGCGCCGGGTTGTTATCCCACATGGCTCAGTCTCTTTCCGCAGCGCGAAAAAGCGTCGCATAAAGTAGAACTCCGTAGCTCCAGCGACGACTGTCATGAGTCTCTAAAAAATGCACTCATGAACCGAAGGACGCGGCCCGGAAATGAACCCACAACCTTCGGAGCGCGAGGCAGACGACTTGACCACTTCGCCACGGAGACCTTTGGATTAATTCATGTTGACTTCTGAGAGGATTGGCTGCCCGAGTAGCTACAACGACGGGCTCATATTCACAATACCAGGGTTTAAACCCAGGGTAAGGTGGTGAATTTTGTTTTACTGTCGGTGGCAAAACGACACCCTTAATCTGCACAGTTCGTGGTGCCTGCACTAGCCAGGTGGCCTTTCCTGAAACTCAAGGACTCACCCCCCCCCCCCCCCCCCTCCTTTCCCCCCAACACCCCCTGTATTAGGAATTGAACTAGGAGCCCGCCACACTAACCACAAACCTACCACTGCTGCAATAGTCTGATTATAAGTGTAGACGGCTAATGTAACATTATGAAACATTACAGAAGCACCACGGCTTCACGCGTTTACATAAAATGTATCTAAGGGATGTAATCGACATATTTGTTGCAGTTTATAACTACTTACTTCCCTTTGACCACTTTACAATCATCTTCATAAACGTCTAACTCATCATATAGCCAAATAAAGCTGTTTGTCTATTTCTTATTGTTGCATATAATGGTCTAGTTTCATTCTTCAAGGCATCCATTGCTAGTTACTCTAAAAGTCCAACGAATTTGCAACATTTGTCTCAGGAACTTCATCTCCTTTGCTTCCAAGCTGTTCCTAATTTGTAAAGTAACTTTCCCAGATTCACACATATCAACACTGGCTTTTCTACAATCAGAGACAGCGACTTATTGTGTGAGATACTTTTCATTTTCTGGAATGCAGCGTGTGCTCAATTACCTGTACTAGATGTTAACCAGCGGGCTCCGTGGCGATGGAATTACGTAGGCAGTTCGTAATCACGCACACCGCGTTCGAAACACAGCTCCGACGATTTGGCAGCAGACCGTAAAATGTTATGGGAGCCTGTCGTCCTGAAAGCAATGGCAAACTACTGAATGCAAACTTGCTAAGAGATCACAAATATTACAAAAATACTGGTGTTGACTGCGACGTCCTGTAAAGGATATGCAGCTAACTGTTTTCTTGTCTGTTACTCTGTGATTGAGACAGATCACATCAGTTTGTCTTAACTCAATATTTAGTGTAGTAACTGCTGCACGACCGCGGGGATCCATGCGCTTACACTGCCGGTGCGCTGTCGGCGGGGTATGGAGTTCAACCCCTATACCGGTCAGTGTGACTTCACCGTTGACTTCTCGTTCAGACAGCCATGGCAAAGTTGTTACTTGCTTGTTCTTTACACGAGCTAGCAATTAGCCCCAGCATTTATTGGTTGCTTCTGATTTTCTGTGAAATTTTACGTTGAGAAATTTGCCATTGCCTTCTGAAAATCCGATGCTCATAAAATTGTTAAAAATCAACGGAGGGGGGTCTCCTTCTAAAACAATGGCAAGATGCAGAAGGTAAAATTGTACAGAAAATCAAGCTGAGTTTGAGGTTGTTTCCAGCATTCGGTAACAGACATACAACCTTGTGGCATCATAGGCAGAACCAATGGTGTGGGGTCGACCCCCATCATTGACACGATTCTTTGTACTCTGACCATTCTCTCGGTACGACCCCATCATTGACACGATCCTCTGACCATGCTCCTTTGAGCGACCCCCATCATTGACACGATCGTTTGTGCCATGACCATGCTCAGTCTTTGAGCGACCCCCATCATTGACACGATCGTTTGTGCTCTGACCATGCTCAGTCTTTGAGCGACCCCCATCATTGACACGATCGTTTGTGCCCTGACCATGCTCAGTTTGAGCGACCCCCATCATTGACACGATCGTTTGTGCCATGACCATGCTCAGTCTTTGAGCGACCCCCATCATTGACACGATCGTTTGTGCTCTGACCATGCTCAGTCTGGGGTCGACTCTCATCATTAACACGATCCTTTGTACTCTGACCGTCTTCAGTCTGGCATGGACCCAGCATCAAAAACTGGGTCAAGAATAATTCTCATAGAAAGAAATGCAAGGAAGGAAATTAGCCGTATCACCTTCAAACCAGTGCCAATTGCTGTATAAACAAACAGATATAGCTAGATATGCCCAATACAGGAAGACCCCGCTATACGTCTCTTCGGTTTACGTCGTTTCGCTATAACGTTGTTGTCACAATAGGACATACCTTCACTTTACGTCGCTACGTTCCGCTATAACGTCGTCACGTGTGTTGCTATACTGCGTTAACGTCGCCATTTTACATTTTGTGCAGTGCGCTTTTTCCAGGATTTTATCGTGTAATCACCCATAATTATGAGTTCAAAGCGCACAGTAAGTGCTGCTAGTGTGTCTGGGTGTAAGAGAGCCAGGAAAGTGTTACTCTTGAGTTAAATGTGTTACGTCGTTTTGAGGCTGCCGCTCGGTCTTTTGATATCAGTGAAGTCCATGGTTTACCTCCAACCACGGTAAGGAAAATTCGTGCAGTTGCTGACAAAATCAAAGAGGTTGCTAAAACTGTAACCCCTTTGAGTGTTTCCAAGTTCACTCGTAACAGAAATACTCTTATGGATATCATGGAAGCACTATTGGCTATCTGGAATGAAGATCAGAACCAACGGAATATGCCTGTGAGCAAGATGGCTATCCAAGAGAAAGCATAGAGAAAGTCTCTCTATGAAGATCTTCTTCTTCTCCTTCTTCTTCTGCGTTCATCCGAAGTTGTTTTTTTTTTCGGACGTGATTGCGTTGTGCCTGTTTAAAGCAGAGCTGCGTTCTTGCGCCGTTAGGCCGACACATCCGACTTCTGCGGGCATTTGTTGACCGGGTTAACCTTCCCGAGCTATGCAGACTTACCCAAGAAAGCGAATGAGAGCAGTACTAGTAGTGTTGATGATAGTTTTGGAACGCGTCGTGGTTTTAATGCCTCTACGTTTCAATAATTCTACCACTCGCCCTCCAAACCACATCTATTTAGCCAATAAATATCAACAACCATCAAAATAAACATTATAAAACACATTGTATTTCATTTAATTCTATGGCAAATAGTGTTTCGCTATACGTCGTTTCACTAATACATTGTATTTCATTTAATTCTATGGCAAATAGTGTTTCGCTATACGTCGTTTCACTAATACATTGTATTTCATTTAATTCTATGGCAAATAGTGTTTCGCTATACGTCGTTTCACTTAAAGTCGCGTTTTCCCAAAACGCAACCCCGACGTTAAACTGGACCTCCCTGTACAATCATCATCATGTGCCATGCCGGTAAGCATGGGCAGTATAAATCAAATCAAATCAAATCAAATCAACTTTATTAGGGTCACAAATTGGGCGCGCAGGCCCGTCTTACATTCGGCCCTTCCAATCACTCGTCTTTCGTTCATCAAGAGCATTATACATTTACATAGCAAGAAAAATAAACATTGTGAAATGAATGTTGTAAACATAAACAAGGCTAATTACAATGTTATGAAGCCCATCTCCCACCTATCCATACATCACCCCACCCACACAACACCCCCACCTACCCACACACACGCGCACCAAGGGACACATACACACCCTCACCTACCGACACACACGCACACCAAGGGACACATACATACCCCACCAACCGACCCATCCCCCTCCCGCACATCCCCCTCCCGCACATCCCCCACCCACACACACTGCCCTCACCTGATCCCCCAACCAAACACACTCGCCACCACAAACATTCCTCCACGAACCCACACATCCCACGCCCATCCACATCCTACCCCACACATCCTCTCCCCACCCACACCTCAAACCACCCATCCCCCAGCCACATCTCCATCGACAACATATTCACCACCCACACACACAATCCTCCACCAACCCACACATCGCACATCCACTCACACATCCCCAAACCATACACACACATCCCCACCAACTGACATGTCCCTACCCCCCCCCCCCCCCACCACACACACACATCTCCCTAACCACCCATACATCCCCAATCCACTCACACACACCTTACCACCTACACATACAACTTCCACCCACCCACACATGCCTTAACCTAATCCCCCACCACACAATCCCCCACCCGCACATCACAAACACCCCCTACCACGCACTATTCCCAACCCACGCACCACACACACATATATCCCTCACCAACACATCCCCACTTACACACCACACACATATCCCCCACCCAGATACCACACAATATTCCCACCCACACTCACACAGATACCCAGACAGGTATAAACAAATAGAGAGAGCTAGATATGCCCAATACAATCATCATCATGTGCCATACCAATTAGCGTGGGCGGTCATGTTTCGCCATCTCACTCGATCACCAGAGTCGTGGATCAGCTCCGTGTTCCTGTCTCGACCATGCCACGTGGCCAAGTCATCCAGGTATTTGCTTTTCTGCCCTCTTGTTCTTTTCCCCTCTATCTTGCCAGTTGTCACCAAGCTCTCCAATTTATTTCTTCTCATAAAGTGACCAAAAACTGTGACTGTCTACGTCTAATTTCTCTAATAAGTTTTCAATTTCCATTTGCTTCTTGTAGTACTTGGTCATTTGGTTTTTCTGTCTGTCCATGGTATTCTTTGCATTTTCCTCAGAAACCAGATTTCCAGTCATCAGATGTTTTTCAGCTTGTCTGCTCATTGTCCAAGCTTCACATCCATATAAAAGTACTGGTGCACAATAACATAGAGATATGGCCAATAAGCTTCGGGGCTTGTAGACGGGTCTTGCTACGTCTCAAGACATACAACACAGACAAACACACACACACACACACACACACGCACGCACACACACACACACATACACACACACACATACACACGCGCGCATACACACAGAACAGACGCTTCAGTGTAGAATCAGCTCATCTCATCTTGTTCCTCTTGTAATTGGCGATGTCAATATGAAGCATAAACATCGGGAGAGTGCCCGTCCATCATCTCATCTTGTTCCTCTTGTATCTTGTGGTGTCGAGATGAAGTATAAACAGCGGGAGAGCGCCTGTTTATGACCTTCATATATCGAGATTCCCATGGACTCTATTAATAAACGGTCGGGCTCTTCTTCCGCATCATTTGGTCTGTGCGTCATTGCTTGTTGTGATATACTGTTAGTTAATAATCAAGTTATATGGCCGAACCATTTCACTTATTGTTTGTTTTCTGATAAAATCCTGCGCCTCTAAACTCCCCACTTTAGTTCTGATTTCATCATGTCTGATTGTCTCTCTTCTTGATACGTTGAATATTCTTCTCAGGAATCTCAGTTCCGTTGTTGTAATTTTTCTTTCCTCTTTTTCTGTCATTGTCCAGTTTTGACATTGGCAGCATAGAGATGGTAGGAAGATTGTGTTGTGGGGTGCTTTTCAGTATCTGCTGTTTGTTCTTTAAGTCTTGGTGCCATTAATCAAATGAGTTGGTTTGCCTTATTGCATCTATTTTCGATCTCGTCTTCTGATTTGCGATTTGATGATATTATACTTCCTAAGGACTTGAAGGGTTTTGGGCTGCGTGGTCTCGAGGTATGGTGTCCGCCTCGAGTGCTGGAAGTCCCGGGTTCAAGCCCCGGTGAGGACCGGAATTTTTTCACGTGGACTTCTAGTAAAAATTTCCCCTGGTCTCTGGGTAGTGAGATTGGACGCCCGTGTGTATTGTTACCCACGTAAAAAATCCCTTGGCAGTTGGAAATCGAAAAAGTGTAGCCTAACGGCGCTGCCCGGGCAAAATTTCGAGTTAGAAATCTACCCAAAGTATTTCAGGATCCTCGCCGGTGCTACGGAGTTCGTGCGCTGAGCTGAGTTTCTCCAGACTCAGGTTTGAGTTAGGAGAAGAACGGAGCACTTATGGGTTGCACCCGTTTGCCGTGATGTTGATCCGTCGACTAAACTAAACTAAACTAAACTATTTATTTAAGGCGGCGTACTTTCAGATGAATCTTTGTTGTTTTTTTCTTCTTTGGTTATAGTCATTATCTCTGTTTTACGTACGCTAACTTTCATGTTACCTTCCGCACACATTT